>VDFB02000003.1:757398622-757479442 GCA_007258455.2 Sequoia sempervirens
TTTAGCTTTGTCCAGAGGTTTTCAGAAAGTTCTTCAAGTATATTCAACTTTACAGTCAAAAGTCATCATTTTCAAAATGCAGTTCAATCTCATTGATTACAAGGTGAAATCAGCCCTTACACATAATTTCATCAAGACTTCAGATACGGACCTAAATCATGTTTATCCAGTGGTCAATCTGAGCAGTTTAGAAGGTGTTAGCAGCAATTCAATGAGGAATCTTGAGCGTTCTGGGTTGCTAGCAGCAGCATCCATTCCTGTTTCTATCTTCGATCTTGAGTTCGTACTTGCTTGCATTAAGCATTATGACTCGTCTTCACGACAAATCAGATCGGTTGATGGAAGAGTTGTTTGCAGTCTTAAACCGAAGGACATTGAGAAGTGTTTTGCTATTCCTCCTCATTCAGATAACTTTACTGTAGTTCTTGAAGCTTGCGAGAAGATATGGAATGCTGATGAACAACGTTCACAGAGAAAAGTTGCTCAGAAATGGTTGACAGTGCAGAAAACTAACTTGCCTAAGAAGGTTGGTCATGGAGAATTCAAAGAGGAAGTTGTTGTTTTGATAACTTTACTCAATCGTGTTACCGGTCAATCAGATGCTAGCACTTTCCGTTCATGGATGTTTTACCTAATTACCAGAATTCTTGATGGTACAGAGCGTTTTAATTGAGCTATGCTGATTAGTGATTGCTTACATCAGCAAATTACTAACTTTCTCAAGTATCACGAGTTTCATATGGTATCCTACTTGGTCTACTTGGTTGCATTTCAAGGTAGCTACAGGCTTCTTAAAACCAATGGCACTCTCGGTGTTCAGCATGTTCATGAATATTATCCTCAGTTGGAGTTTTCTCAATCCGAGCAAAACTTCCTAGCAGTGAATGATCACTTTTCCATGAGAACCGTGAGAGATCTTGATGATGAAATGCACATTCGTATTTCTGCCGAAGCCAAATCAGCAATGGAGACTTGGGCGGATTCGTTTATCCAGTTCCCTACTTTCACATACATCCGAGTTTATGGTTATGTTGGAGAACCCCTGATGTTACCGAGATACCCTTCTGATAAGCTTGTTTTTATGGAGTTCCTCAGACAGATGCAGCATGTTCATTTCTTTCTTCGTAGTCATCATAAGACTGCGGCTAATTTTCCATTCACATTGGGAATTTTCACATGTGATGCGGCGACAGATGCCAGGTTTATGTCTACTGAGATAGAAAGGTTCAAACTCAAGCCTTATACTGAGAGGCATTCCTATGATCCTCTCGGTCATTATGCAAATCGTTTAGAGCGAGGGATTACACATGCGCCAGCACTTGAAGATTTCTGGGCTAATTGTGAAGATGAATTCGAGGTTCGTCGTCGTCACTATTGTAGACTCACTATCGGCCAGCTCTCTGATTACCTATCAGAAGATGTTGATGGTCTATCCGATGATGATGGAGAAGTCCTTCTCAATTCCTATGTTAAGGATCAAGTTGCTCGGCAGCCACTTCGTTTACCTAATTGGTACGCCAAGGAGAATACTTCTATTGAAGAGGTTTCCAGATCAGTTATCAAGACTAGCAAGTTGTTCTTGGAGAGCAAACGGACACGGAAGTCAGTTCCTGTAGCAGAGCCGCCAAAGGATGTCTCTTCGTTGCCTTCTACTTCTAGAGCAAGACCCAGAGTCAAGGCCATTATAATACCTCCGGAAGGGGTTAGACTCAGTGGAAACACGGGGAAAAGGGCTACTGGTAAGAGGAAGCAGAAACAAATTGAGAATGTTCCTGAGGTTCCAGTAGAGACAGTTATTCAGGCTGAGCCTCACGTACCACCTCCTAGTTCACCTCACGTGCAACCTATTGACATAGATTCAGAGCCTAAGACACCCATTCAGACAGGATCGGGGACAACTGAACCACCACAAGTTGATACATCAGGTACAGTCTCTCCTCGGATGGATGATATTGTTCAGTCTTGTTGGCTCGAGAAGTCTTTAGGGAGACAGAGGCGTGAACCATCATACAACCTTGATTTATCTGAGTTTGGTGAGCCTTATCAGAGAAGGTCAAATAAGAAGATCAAGAAACAGGTGCACATTGAAAAGACTCCAGAATCAGAGATCGTTATTGAAGTTGTCGTTCCTCCAGAAGGTAAAAGCTTAGATGAAGTCGAAGTTGGTGACTTTACATTTACTAAGGCTAATCTTGGCAGGACTACACGAGAGACAGATGTATCTCTTCTTAAGATTGTTACCAATAATCTTGAAGAGCGTATCACCAAAGATGGAGAAGACAAGGCATTACTTAAAGCTGAAATTGGTCAACTTCGTCAATACATTTCTGATCTTGTTCATGGAAATCCGAGTAGAGCATCTGTTCTTCCTCAGAGTACACCTGCAGAACAGCGAAAATTGGATCAATTAGTAAGTCATGGTAGACTTTTGGACAACTAGATTGAAAGTTTAGTTGCTGCTGGTAGAACTCTTCTTGCAGATTTATATCAGTTGAGGAGTGAGGCACATAAACTCCATCAGGGTATTCAGTTGTTGGAGATTGCAGTTGCAGAGAATTTGGCAAAGGATCGGGTTCTGGTATCTCAGCTATCAGTTGCGTATGATGTTTTGGAGGTGGTCAAGGATCAAGAGAAAGTTTTTACTTGGAGAGAGCAGCACCTTCTCAGAACGGAAATATGTGAGAAGATCTCTACTAAATTGTTTTCACTCAAGGATGATGTGATTGGAGTACTTGCACTGGTCAGTGGCTTCGTTGTTCAGATTCCGTGTCATTATCTTCTCGAAGATGGCACGTATGTTGAGTTGGATAAAGTTCAAGCAGAGTTCGAGAAGCTGATTTGTGACAGCCTTGAAGGTGAACCTATGGCGCCCAAGTTGGAGAATGTTTCAATGATTGCAGCCAGTTTGAGGAAGGCGACTGAAGAATGTAAAGATGGCATGCACATGATTTCAGAAAGTGTCAGAGAACTAAAGAAACAGACTGTTATTTTTAGCAGTGTCAAAGTGCCAGATGACAGAGAGATCGATGAGTTCTTGGTCGAAGTGTTAGACCGAGTTGACATGGAGTGATCTGCCAGTTGGAACGTGCAGTTAATTTCGAGGGTTGAGTCTTGAGCAGCAGTTAACTCGACTTTCAGTCTTGAGTTTACTTGACTTAACACATGCTTATCTCGTCCTTGGAATTATCAACACAGGAGTTAGGGTTAGGGTTTCCAGTTAACTGAGGGTAGTGTCCAGTTAACTTTGTTTTTAAATAAGGACGTGCATGCTTGCACATGGTCCATTTAGGTTATTTGTAGTTAATCGATGGTAGCTTTCCAGCTAACAGATAGTTTACTTCATTAGGGTTTAATAATTAATCTTGCATGCATTGCAAGACTGTAGTTAACACAAGGTGATTTTAGGGTTACCTACACCTTGATGTATATAAATAAGAGCTTTTGCTCATTTGTAATTAACTTTTGCTTGAGAGAGAAATATATGCTGCGCCTACCTTGCCCTCAATATTGCTCTTTTGGTATTTGTTCATGCGTCTTTGCTATTACAGTTGAATGTTATGCCACATAGGGTTTCATGCGATTGTGATAGTGGATTCTTTCCATAGTTTAGATAAATCTGTCTTGTGCATCTTTTATTGTTATGATCAAACGTTATGCCACATAGGGTTTCGTAAGATTGTGATGATAAAACCGTTTTGTGAAGTCTTTACTATGCTGACCGAGTGTTATGCCACACAGGGTTTCATAGAGTTGTCATGGTAAATCTTCCCATAGTTTAGATAAATCTGTTTTGTGAATCTTTTATCATTACGATCAAGTGTTATGCCACACAGGGTTTCATAACATTTTGATTATAAATCTGTTTTGCGAGTCTTTGCTATTATGATTAAGTGTTATGCCACATAGGGTTTCACAAGATTGTTATGGTAAATTCTTGAAATCTGTTTTGTGCCTTATAAACTTGTTCAGATTGAGATAATAGTTGCGCCACCTTGCCTTCAAGTAGAGAATCTGAATGCGTTTATCGTCTGATAGTCATAACCTTGCTCCGTTTCCTCATGCTCTGATTTTCTTGAGGAAACTGGATAGAATTTAAGTTATTAAGTTTAGTTGTAGTTAGTGAATCTGCGAAACCAGAGAAAATTCTCAGCTGCAACGTATATAGTTTTCGAGAAAGCCTGTACCTCTACAGCTGAAACAAAAAGACAGCAATTAGTTTAGTTTATTTCCCTTTGCGGTATTTTTGTCAAGCACAACGAGGGAGCTTCCCCTCCTAATTTGAACAGCACTCATTGCGTAGTGTGCATAGTGTCCGTACCAACTCTTACTCCAGAGGTGCTAGTTGTTACGCCAACACTTTCCCAGGAGCGCAGAGACATGGAAAAATGCCTGTTGTCATGGTCGGAGATGAAACAGGTAAAGCTCAGTAAATTGGTGGAAGTTGGGGTAATACCTGACAAAGAAAAGTTCGTTGAGGTAAGAGAATCATTGAAACATCGAATTCAAATAATTCAATCTCTTGCGGAAGATCTCCACCAAGTACAGGAAGATGTCGAAGGACATCGGGTTATTCTTGAGAAAGGTATCAAAGAGTTGCTGGTCAACTTCTTGAGGAAAATCGTATCTTCCTGCCGGCCACGAAATATCTCGATCTACAAAGAAGCCATCATGAAATTGATTGGTTCAACTTCTGAAGCTTCACGAACATCATTTGTGATACAAGGCTCACATTGGATAACTGAAAACGCATCTTGACAGGTGCAAGAAGGTTCACTCATCTGCCATGAGATCAATCACGAGAATTCACACCATTGTGGATTACACCGTTGGTCCAGATGAGAAGTTCGTGCAGGAGACTAGGAGGAAATTTGAAGACTTCGCGCCCAAAGCAAAGAAACATGAAGCGCCCCCTATTCTCCAGTGTTAGACATTTCCGGTGCATCCCTTTATGCATCTTGTAAATATTTCTTGACATTTTGAATGTCTTTTTGTAAATTGTAATTACACCAAGCTCGAAGATGTAATATTTTGAAAACAAATTGCACTTTGACTTTGGTCAAGTTAGGTGAGATCTCCTAAAATCGCTCACACAACTTTCCTTAATTTCCTCAATCGGTTTCCTAATTTTGCTCATCCCTCTTTCTATATAATGTGAGGGATTTCCATTGTAAATTTATCCTTTAGTATTTTGCAACGAAGTGCTGCCCTTTTTGAAGCAAATTTGTGAAACTTTGCGTTCATACTTTGTGAATGGAATTTGATCAATAAAGAAGAGGATTGCAAACCAAACTTTGCGTTGGATTCGATACTTTTATGAATTGATCTCATTGGTGGTAATTAGGTGATGAAATCTGAAGGACTCTAAGTGATTTGTGTAAACTTTGTGTTGCATCTATTATTTAGATTTGCATTTGTGTTTCCGTTTATCTTTCGGTTGAATGATCTACAAGACTTTGTGCTTGTAATCGTTCATGCTCTTGGATACTTTTGTTGGATAATCTACAAGACTTTGTGCTTGTAATTGTTCATGTTGTTCGAAGAATTGCTGCGTCTAAGAAGACTTTGTGCTTCTAACGTGACAAACGATACATTTCCACAGATCCAACATTGAAAAAGCTACGAAACGACTTTGTGCCTTCGTGAGCTTTCCCTTTTACTTTATTTGTCTATTGTTAATTACTTCTGGTATCTCTACACTTTGCTTTGACAAGATAGAGGTATTGGTATTACTGCTAGTTGTTCGTTTCAAGTTGTTAAGAATTGTGAACTTCCAACAGTGAAGCATTGTAAACATCTTCTCTGAAAAAAGAGAGAAGGATGAATGTAACACACCCCCCCCACTCCGTAAGTTTTGTGTACATTTTGTAATTACTTGTTTGTTTTACTATCGCTTCTGTTAGCAGTAAGAAGGGCGCCTCCCCTTTCCGAGAGGAGAGATTTACATCTCACATAGCTGTGGCTGAAGTCCTAGTTGTGTAATCTATCGAAAAGCTGATTACATAATTTTCACCCAACAATATGGTCGATGCCTTTTTACCAGCGATTCTCTTTTCCTATTTCTGTATATCTTCCTTACTCCATTGTTCTTCTAATTATATGTGTCTACAGACGTGGCTAGTCATGAACTCCAAACATGTCTATTGGATCTTCGGACATGTCTTCTCAAGCGCCTTGTCCCTTCACATGTTTTACTTTTAATCGACTTAACCTGATCGGCTGCATTAAGCCGTGATTAGTATTAAATAGATTGATTATATATTAGCATTTATATATATATATATGTTCTTGGTAAATTATTATTTGTTATAATTGTAGAAGGTATTAAATCCAAATTTAGCTTATACTTATCTAGTTCTCTTTGATGGGGACATCACACCTGCTTTGTAATTCTAGGTCAGGTATAATATTATTGGGATTTATTAATATTTTATTCAGTCCATATAAAGACTTTGAGAGAATTTTGTACTCATTTTCTATGAGATAAATATCATTCTCAGACTTTAGCTGTTGGATGTTTTTGTTTATGCTAAATTCCTAAATATAAATGAATGATATTAAAATGAGAGGATGAGGAATGTAATATTATTTAAATGTTTTCCATATCAACCAAAAACAATTACAAATGCAAACTCAATTCAGTTTGTTGCCAACTATTTGATGAAATTCCTATACAACTTTTTGGTGAAAACGAGAAAATTTTGCATAAGAAATTAGGCTGGGGTATTTCAAATGTTGGGGCATTGAAAAGTGACTTTAAGTGTCGAGAATGTTTTAAAAATGAATTAAATCACTTTTTGGAGATATACGGCTTATTAAATTAATAAAGTGATTTTAGATTGAGTTTCCAGAAAGTTCTCAGGAAACTTATAAGAGGAGATATGGAGATTTTATAGGGGCTATGCATTTTATTCTATTTTCTCTGATTGAAATGCTTGTAGTTTTTGGGAGATCGAGCTTGGTTCGTCTCAGCCTTCTTGAGAACGAAAACCCTCTCGAAGAAGATTAATCTCAGTGGTGAAGGATCCTCCATGATTAATTCAGTGTGGCTCATTCGAAGTTACGGGTTGTGCAAAAAAGAGATTTGCAGGTAAATGATTTGTGTTGAAATTTATTTTGTGGAGTTGTAGAAGTTCTCTAGGTTAAGTTTGGATGCCATATTTGAAGTTTATAGAGCATGGTTCTGGCAAAATTTCCAAACTTTTAATGATGCCCTAGAGGGGCCATAACATCTCATTCTGCTGAAATAGTATCTGGAAGGAATTCAATATTGATGGTAATTTCTCCTATGAAGTTCCTCCTGCCTGGGCGACCCTATTTGAGAGGTGTTCAAGAGTTATTGCTGGAAACTTTGTTTTTACTAGGGGGGCATACCATTTCCTGTTGACTAGGAAGCATGGTCTGAGGATTTACCAAGCTGAGCACCTAACTTTCTAAAGGTTTCTAGTCACTGTGGGAGGTGCCTTGGTCTTGGGCCTATTTTCAGACCTGTTGCTGTTTAGAAGTTGGAGTATTAAAGGGTTATGTGCGCTTTGAGCCAACTGCCCTGCCATTCTTGTGCCTTTTTCAATGGTGAATGACTGAACATCCCATTTTCAGACTGCTGAGTTGTTATTTTCTGCAAGTTGAGAACCTTTGATGAGAATTGGGAAGGTATGAAGCTGCTGATGACTTTGGGACAGCGTCCTATTCAGGTTGGGTATGTTTCTGAGTGGTTAAAATAGCTGTTACAAACCTGCTACATGCCCAGAATCATATTTGCAGGCCTGTTACATTATTATCAGTCAGTTTACAAGGTGTTGGAGGTGTTATTTCGAGCTGTAACCACAGTTCAGACCCATAGTGAGTGCTGGTCGGATGTTAGGAAGAGTGCTGGGAGAAATATTCATGCTCTGTTACCTGTAGCAGCACACTAGATCCAATATCAGACCTGCTCCAAACGATGCAACTCTGCTGTGAGGTATTTTGTGTTGTGGTTCATATGGAATATCTAATTCTTGTAATGAAGTTTCAAACTTGTGTATTCATCTTCTAAGAAATATGAGCAGCAGCTATTAGTGCATGGAAAAAATTTTATCAGACTGATGCCAGCAAATGTTACATTATTGGCAAATTTAAGTTGTAAATTTATTGTCAAAAATATATAGGGGTGTTCTTACAGATTGATATCAATCAACTAGTCACTTGTGAGTTAAATAATTAACTAGACAATTACTATATTAATGAATCTTTAAATTTATTTAGTAATCGCCTCATTACTTAATTGACACATTCTAATTTTCCTTTAAGTTATCCCCCCTACCTCTGAATTATTAGCTAATCAACCAAGTAATTACATGATTTTGTATTACTTGTGTGTTAACGAATTAATTTGGTTATTATCAAATTTATTAATTAATCAAATAACTATTCCATCAACCACTTAATTAATTAATTTGTCATCAGCCTCACATGTCACTTGATTCCATCCCTCCCTCTTTTCTTTTTAGTTTTCCTTTAGATTAACTCCCTTTCCCTTTCTCGAGTTTTCCTTTCTTTTATTTACTTCACATTAGCAGTGCCAGCCACTTACCTTGTTTCATCTTCCTCCATTAATATTTATAACTTATAAGAACACATCATTCTAGCTTCAATCATTGGCTTTAATTCTTTCTTTAACGATGTATCCAATTGCAAGATCAGAAAAGTCAGAAAATAGATTTCTATTTCATCATGGCATGTATAGCAAAGAATCAAAAGGAAGCAGCTTGTAGTCCAAGAATCTGAAGAGACAATATTCCCTGGAAGAAATAATCCACAAACAAGCTGAGAAGAAATAATTAAACTTGTATGTAAAGGTTCACATATAGAAAAAAGAAATCTGGGAATGGAACAATCCTAACCATCAAAAAAGGCTATAAACTCAAACCCTTTTTCCAACATTTTCTATTTTGAGAGAGAGAGAGAGAGAGAGAGAGAGAGGCATCAGTGTTCATTTTCTCCAAGCATTCTAAGTGATTGTTTTTTCACAAGCATTAATCTTTTAACAGGAATATCCAATAAAACATTTAGAAAATTATTAATAAAAAGAGAGAACCTACCAACTTTGAGTAAGTCATAGCATCAATCACTTTCTTGATCATCTCTAGTGGTTGAAAATGCCGTGATGTATCTGCATTAACATTTCAAATTGCAAGTGGAAAAGGTTAGAATAAGTCCATTGCCAAGGCTTAAACACAAATAACATGTCCTCTGCTCTTGTATTTATTGCTATTGCAACAGTAAAGTACAAAGGTTAAATGATATCAACTCAATCTGAATGTAAGAAGAAGATTATATATGTCAACCAGAATTTATTGTGCCCATGATGATGATCCCATTATATAGCTTTGTGTAGTTCTACATGTTACTTTTATTTATCAATTGACAAAAGGAAAAACCCTATGGAGTTTATATGTTTTTTATTATGATCCAAAACAACTTTTCATGTACTTGGATCAAAATGGATTTGGTTAAAAAAATGACCACTTTGGAATATACAGCAAACTAACAAAGATCCATCTTAAATTTTTCTGAAATTTGTCTATACATCTCGAGTATTTTTAATAGCTCTTGGCACATTTCAATTCTAATTTATTACATCATGTCAAGCATAGTATCAAACTTTCTCTCTGCTCCGAAATTTAGACTATCTAGCAGGGTTGTTCCCTTATCTCTTTCTGCCATGTTTTTTGATGAACTGTCACTGTCACTAGCAGGATACTGTCTAACTCTTAGAACTTCTGAAAAAATTTCTTCAACTAGGGTTTGAGGTCTGTGATTTAGCTGTCATTTTTTCTCTTTAATATAATATTGGAGTTCTCTATCACTCATAAGAAATTTGTAGCTGCATAATAGAATTAGGAGCACAAGTTGGCAAGAACACCAACTCTGATACCACTGTAATAATCACCCTAGATTTTGTTTGAAAATATTGCAACTAGAAATGAGATTACAACACAATATCCTATTCACTTTCTAATCACCCAATTCCCGTGATGAGCGAGGTGAGAGCTTATAGTGAACAAGAGCAACTCATTGGTAGTACTACCAACCAATGTTACAATGTTAGGACAACTAAAATCACACCAATATGAAATGAGCTAGTACTGATATGAAAAGAACTGTTATAACACCCCAAAAGATTAGCAAATCATGAACCCATCACCCAACTTGCAATATGAACCCAATTAGAAACTCACTATCTCTGCTAGTATCTGCTATAGCAGGTCTAAAACACTCTGAAAAGGGTTGTTGCGAGTCTAAGCAGCAAGCAACCACCTTAGAAAACTCAACAACACACTTCACTCTCACACCCAATTTACCTCTTCATATGAAACACTCCCAAACCACTCCAAATCATGCCCCAACATGAAATAAGGAAAGGTACATCAGTCTAAAATAGAAATCAGTCATATGCAAATCTGAAAACAAGGTATTCTTTGTTGGTGCAACAAACTCCTCAATACAACCCTTTCTCCAACCAAATAAAGTATGAAGAATATTAACCAAGCCTAGACGACCACACACCAAGTGATAAACCTCACATAGTCTCAGCACTTCACTTTCTCCTTCCCATCCCTCCTTGCTTGGTACGGCCCAGTTGACACTACATGGTACAACCAACCTTTGATCTTGTTGGGTGAAAATTATGTAATCAGCTTTTCAATAGATTACACAACTTGGACTTCAGCCACAGCTATGTGAGATGTAAATCTCTCCTGTCGGAAAGGGGAGGCGCCCTTCTTACTGCTAACAGAAGCGATAGTAAAACAAACAAGTAATTACAAAATGTACACAAAACTTACGAAGTGGGGGGGGTGTGTTACATTCATCCTTCTCTCTTTTTTCAGAGAAGATGTTTTCAATGCTTCACTGTTAGAAGTTCACAATTCTTAACAACTTTAAACAATCAACTAGCAATAATACCAATACCTCTATCTTGTCAAAGCAAAGCGTAGAGATACCAGAAGTAATTAACAATAAACAAATAAAGTAAAAGGGAAAGCTCACGAAGGCACAAAGTCGTTCCGTAGCTTTTTCAATGTTGGATCTGTGGAAATGTATCGTTTGTCACGTTAGAAGCACAAAGTCTTCTTAGGCGCAGCAATTCCTCGAGCAGTATGAACAATTACAAGCATAAAATTCTTGTAGATCATCCAACCAAATTATCAAAAGAGCATGAACGATTACAAGCACAAAGTCTTGTAGATCATTCAACAAAAGTATCCAAAGAGCATGAACGATTACAAGCACAAAGTCTTGTAGATCATTCAACCGAAAGATAAACAAAAACACAAATGCAAATCTAAATAATAGATGCAACACAAAGTTTACATAAATCACTTAGAGTCCTTCAGATTTCTCAAGCTAATCACCACCAAATAAGATCAATTCACAAAAGTATCGAATCCAACGCAAAGTTTGGTTTGCAATCCTCTTCTTTATTGATCAAATTCCATTCACAAAGCATGAACGCAAAGTTTCACAATTTTGCTTCAAAAAGGGCAGCACTTCGTTGCAAAATACTAAAGGATTAATTTACAATGGAAATCCCTCACATTATATAGAAAGAGGGATGAGCAAAATTAGGAAACTGATTGAGAAAAATAAGGAAAGTTAGGTGAGCGATTTTAGGAGATCTCACCTAACTTTGACCAAAGTCAAAGTGTAATTTACTTTCAAAATATTACATCTTCGAGCTTGGTGTAATTACAATTTACAAAAAAACATTTGAAAATGTCAAGAAATATTTACAAGATGCATAAAGGGATGCACCGGAAATGTCTAACACTGGAGAATAGGAGGCTGCTTCATGTTTCTTTGCCTTGGGCGCGGAAGTCTTCATATTTCCTCCTAGTCTCCTGCACAAATTTCTCATCTGGACCAACGGTGTAATCCACAATGGTGTGAATTCTCGTGATCGATCTCATGGTAGATGAGTGAACCTTCTTGCACCTGTCAAGATGCGTTTTCAGGTTATCCAATGTGAGCCTTGTATCACAAATGATGTTCAGTGAAGCTTCTGAAAAGTCTGAACTGTCAATCAATTTCATGATGGCTTCTTTGTAGATCTGAGATATTTCCGTGGCCGGCAGGAAGATATGATTTTCCTCAAGAAGTTGACCAAGCAACTCTTTGATACCTTTATCAAGAATAGCACGATGTCCTTCGACATCTTCCTGTACTTGGTGGAGATCTTCCGTAAGCTCTGTTACCCGGTCCTTTGGTTTAGCCCCCCGAACATGCCAAAATACGTGTGGGTTCGGGTTCGGGTTCGGTTCTCCCCTGGGTTCGCCTGGGTTCTTCATTTTCAACCCGGGTTCTCTATGGGTCCTTCACAGAAGGACCCACAGAGAACCCGGGTTGAAAATGAAGAACCCTAGCCGAACCCGGGGAGAACCCAGAAGGACCCGAGAGGACCCACGTCGTCCAGCCTTAAAAAAGGCAAAATATCAACTTAAAAACAAAAAACATAACCCTAAAAAGTGCCCAGATTGCCTTATATTGACTTGGCCGACCAAATGAGGCTCATTTTGCAAACTCAAAAGAGCAAAAACACCATTTTTTGCCTCCAAGCTAAAATAGTTGATTTTTGCAGGTTTTCTCTTTTTTTTCGAAGGTGAGATTGTAAGAGCTACGAAGGAGTTCAACTGATAGAAACAAGAGAGGAATAGGTGCACTAAGAAGATCAAGCAATCAAAGGTGAGTGAATCTATCCTCTTTTTTTTAGTTTTCAATAATTTTTTTGAAGATTTTTCAAGTTCTTTTTTCTTTTTCTAGTAAGGTTTGAAATTTTTTAAGAACATTTTATGCAAAATAAGGGGTTATAATGCCCATTTTTTCTAAAAAAAATTACTTGTTTTTTATTTATTTTAGGTTCATATCTTCATACAAAATGGCCGATAGTTCTACTTCAGTTGGAATGGGTGCAGAGAGTCAATTTAAATATGATCCAGGCTCACCTCTTTGGCGACATACGACAATGATTCAACAACTTCCCGGTGGTGGGGGTTATGTTTGGCATTGCAGCCAATGTGGAACTACATATAGGAGCTCGTACTTTCGAGTGAAAGCCCATATATGTGCTATTGGTAATCAAGGAATAAAACCTTGCCTTGGGCCAAATAAAAAAGGGTTGACAAAGGATCAAATAATGGGTTATATTAAAGAACAAGAGGATGCTAACAATGCATTCAAAACACCAAAGGCTACAGACCATCCTCTTATGAAGAAAGGTAAAAATAAAAGCAAAAGTTCGCAAAGACTTAGTGGCTTATCAGAACCGGCTGGCCCACATCCTTTCATGGAAATGGCACAATCTTCTGAAGGAGAAAATATGTCGGTGACACGAAAAAGAGGCCCATTGGATAGAGCCTTCAAAAATGAAGCAAGGGAGTTGGCAGATGAGAGCATTGCACGTTGCATTTATGGCAATGGGCTTCCTTTCAACCTTGTTAGATCACCTTATTGGCAGGAAATGGTGAAAGCCATTTCTAAGACAACTCCTGATTATGTTAGTCCTGGGTATGAAAAGGTGCAGACCACCTTATTGGCAAAGGAGAAATCTTCAGTAGAGGTAGCATTGAGAGTAATCAAGGATACATGGGTCGAAACAGGTGTGTCCATCATTTCTGATGGATGGAAGGATTGCAAAAATAGACCATTGATCAATGTTATAGCAGTATCCCCTAAAGGGGCAATGTTTTTGAAGGCAGTTGATTGTGAAGGGAAAATAAAAGATGCAAGTTTTATTGCCAATATCCTCATAGAATCCATTGAAATGGTGGGGCCTGAAAACGTTGTCCAAGTCATAACGGATAATGCTAAAAACTGTAGGGCAGCTGGGGCTATAGTGGAGGCTAGATATGGTCACATTTTTTGGACACCATGTGCAGTCCACTCACTCAATTTGATAATGCAAAAGATTGGTACACAAATTGAGTGGGTCAAGCAAATCTACGCAGAGGGTGAGGAGATCCAAATGTTTGTGACTAATCATCATATGTCACAAGCCATCTTCAGGACCTTCTCCAAGTTGGAGTTGCTTAAGGTAATTTAAATCTGATTTTTTAATATAATTTTTTATTTTTTTATTTTAATTTTTCATTGCTGATTTGTGACATGCATTTTCTTACAATGTTAGGTTGCTGAAACTCGATTTGCATCTCACACAATTGTCTTAAGACGACTTGTGAAGGTGCGACAAGCCTTGGGTTCTATGGTCATCAACAGTTTGTGGAGTGTATGGAGGCAATCAAGCACAGAAAGAGCCCAAAAAGTGAAAGCAATGATCTTAGATGATGAGTGGTGGGCTCGTGTGGAATATGTTTTAAATTTCACCGAGCCTATTATGAGCATGATTAGGTATACTGATATTGATCGCCCATGTTTGGGTGAAATTTATGATGGCATGGATTCTATGGTGGAGAAAATAAGAGCAATAATAGATGCCAAGGAACATGACCCAACGGAATCATTTTTCAAAACTGTGCAAACTATTATTGTTGACCGTTGGAACAAGATCACCCCTTTACATCTCTTAGCATTTGCTTTGTCACCAAAGTATTATAGCAAAGAGATACTTTCATTGCCGAGGAGGATGGCACCATATAGGGATTTAGAGGTTGCTGCTGGCTATAAGGCTGCATTTAGAAAGATATTTGTAGATGAAGAAATCCAAAGCATTGTCATGGGCGAGTTTAGCCAATTCATAGCTGCAAAAAATCATGATGTTTCTGCTCATCTAGACAGATATAGGAAGATGCTGATGATTGGTGGTATCTACATGGTCAAGGCTCCATTTACTTGCAACCTCTTGCAATTAAAATACTCTCCCAAGTATGAATCTTTTTATTTATTTATTTTTTCGTTTTTCATTCGATGCTATTATGCTATATATTATGATTATTATCGGCAAGTAAAATTAAATACTAATAGTAATTACTAAATGTTGTGTGCATAATCAACAGGTTGCAAGTTCCTCTTCAGCTGAGCGGAATTGGAGTACATACTCCTTCATCCACTCGGTCAAGCGCAATCGTTTGGGTGCAAAAAAAGCAGAGGATTTGGTCTATGTACACTCCAACCTTCGTCTCTTATCACATAAGAAACCTGAATACAATGAGGGTGTGTCAAAGAATTGGGATCTCACCCCTGAGTGTGCTGATTTAGATGCTACAATTGCACAACTTACCTTGGCTTCTATGGATGACAATGAGGCAACTAATGCACCTAGTGGGAGTGGCAATGCAATTGATGGTGCTTCAAATGAAATTGAAGTTATTGAACCAATTGAGGATGATGAGGATGATGAATTTGAAGAATAGTAATACTGAATTAAATATTGTCTTGATTGTAATTTGAATTTTCAATGTGTAATGACATTTTAAGACTTGAGTATTTACTATTTACTTTTTTGCAAATTATGAATATGATTACAGATTATATGAGGTATTACCGTATGGCGTATTTCATTGTTTCAATATTCTATGGCATTATGGCATTATGATCATATGATTATAATTTTGAGCATGCTTATGAGTCTATGGCATTATCATTATGTTTATAAATTTTAAAATTTATGTAATATATATATATATATAGTACAGCCGTACCCGAACCCGAACCCTAGGAAAAAAAAATTTTGCCGAACTGGCGAACCCGAACCCGAACCCGTATCTGAACCCGTACCCGAACCGGCAACTTAGTCAGTAAGAGATTGAATTACTTGCAGATTCGTGTTTCAAGGATCCTCTTACCTCAACGAACTTTTCTTTGTCAGGAATTACCCCAACCTCCACCAACTACTGGGCTTTACCTGTTTCATCTCAGACGGCATTTTTCCATGTCTCTATTTTCTTTATCAAGCTCGTGGTGAGCTTGAACCATTATAATCGAGATCCGTGTTCAATGATCTTCTCAACAAAATCATACAACACTCTGCCTTTGGCGAACTTCTCAGCTTTCTTGACAGCTGGGTCTTCAATACTTACCACTGTCAACGGTTGTGCATTACTTGGAGAACCTGCAAGTCTCTTTACAATAGTGGCATAATGCTCTGCCCTCTGTTTGTACATATTGCGAGCTTGCTCTACTTTATCCAGCCTTCCAGCCAAGATATCCAAAGTGACTTGCGCATCGGCTTTTGCACTTTCATTAGTAACCTTGCCAAGCTGGACCTTTATCACCGTGTAGTCTTCCATATTGACATCACCTTCTTCATGTGGTGGTATGCCAATTTCCGCATACTTGTGGCCAGACTTATCAACATTCAGCCTTGAGTATACCTTTGCCTTTTTCTTCCCTTTACCCTTTGGAAGGACTATCTCTTCAAGGTCGATCTCCTCCGGATAAATCATTTGCTTTTTATGCTTCGACACTTGAGATATTAGCCAAGGGGGAAGAAAAGAAGTGTGAGCTTCTGGATTCACTGTCAATTCAGCCGTCATTGCTACTTCTAAAGTTATTGTCACGTCTGAAGTTACCATAGGTATCGTGACAATAGGAGAAGTGTCTGTCATCATTGCTCCTGTAGTTGGCACATTGAGCTGATCACGCATTGACTCATTCATGAAACAATTGAATTCATTTTCAGAAGTGATATCATACGTTGGCGAAGACAGGCTAGGAATGGACGATGGAGGGCTTGACTACTAGTATATCAACCGTATGGATGCTTGTCACTGAGGGAGTATCAAGCGAGGTTGATGCTGCAGGGATAGTGGATATCTCGGCTGCAGGAATGCATGTGGTAAGAATAGGTGACGAGGGAACAGGAGGTGGAGGAGTTCTTGAATTTGGAGGGGTATGAGGAACATTGGAAGTCACAGGCGATGATGTTCTGGGAATTTCCTCAACTACATTCTCAGGAGGAGAAGTAGTTCTTTCTTGATCATGCCCGGGTTCCTGTTGATCACCCTCTTGTCTCTCCGATTCTGGTTCACCTTCAAAATCACCTTCAAATCCTTCTTCAGAATCTTCTTCAGACTCTTGCCCACTTTCAGAAACCTCTTCTGCATCAGAGTCTGCTTCTGCTGAATCTTCATCTTCAGCGGATTGATCACTTGAAGTTTCTTCTTCATCGGAATCTACCTCCTCTGGAATAGACTTTTTACCTTTAGAGCGAGATGGATTAGATTCCGTGATTTCGTCTCTGGGACGGATGGGTATCTTTCTTGCCAACAGTGAACTTGATCCTAGGACCTCTTCGTGAAGAAGTGGAACCCGGATTTTATTTTTGTTGCGGAGTTCTTGCTGTTGGCGAGCTTCGCTTGGATTCCTCTCCTTCGAATTACAAACTCATTTCATAACCATGTTTATGTAACCATTCTGCAGTGTTGGCTAGGATTGGCCTCAACCTCTCTCTTATGCTGGTAACTTCTTTCCTAGACCATTGAATTGCAGGCAACGGCCTTTTAGCAATTTCTTGCTCATCATAGACAGCATTCATGATATCACCTGGATCTGCAAAATCCTCTGGTAGGTCAGCAATATCAAGATCTCTGATTTGTTGAACAGTCAACCTGCAATAGTCCATTTTGCGAATGGCTTCTTCATCTCTGCAATCAGCCCAGATGTCCTCAAAACGGTACCTGTGATGATGACCCTTTTGCAACCTTTTTCTGACATCTCGGTAATCGAAATCAAACCTATACCTATAGGTCTTGATTGTCATGATCTGCATTTCAGCATAAACAGACTTAGCCTTTTGTGCAGTTTGGATAGTCTATCGGCCGATGGTCAAAGGGAACTTGAATCCACGCTTGTGGTTGCTTCTTCGTTCTTTTTGCACTGACATCAACTGTCTGCATGTTCCCATGAGAACCCACTTATCAGAAGGATAACGTGGTAGCATGTAGGGACAACTAGTGTAGCATCCTACTCTCAAGTAAGTAAACGTTGGGAATTGAAGAAACAGGCATCCAACTTTACTTACCACCTTATAAGCCTCATCAGATACTCTCCTTCTTTCGAGAGCTGGATCAAAATTGAAAAGCAAAGGCTCAAAGAAAGCATCTGTGACCCGCCTGAAGTGATGAAAGCTTTCCTTCAACTCCAATTGATAGAAAAATCTGTACACAGGTACCATCATCCGATTCCCTTTTGTAGATAGACCTGGGAATTGTCTCATTACAGCCGCCACGTACACTAGGTAAGAAGTCATATAGAACTTCAATGTAGAAGGAGCATTGATCAACTGCTCATGTATTTCATCACTGATCTGTTTGCCCCAGTCAATATGCACCTTCTGTCTTCTTATGATCCTGATGTATTCATACATCCAATCGTGAAAAGTGGATGATTCTGGCAAGCCTTTCACTCTGCTTAGAAATGTGATCATATCTTTGACGTCATCCTTGAAATCACTTCGCAGGAGTCCTTTCGGCCATCTGGAAATAGATGATCTAGGCTTCTTTAACCATTGAGTGTTTATTAAATGTTTAGCTTTATTGGGATCAGCGTCAAAGATCTCTTGTGCTTTTGATATAGAAATATCAATGTATTTCTCCATATGAGGAACCTTGAAAACAATGTCAAAGAAATCAGGGTCGAGTCTAAGAATCTCGTGCCCGAAAGAATCGATCACACTTCTACTTTCTCTGATGTAGTGAGACGCCACCTGAAGGACAAACTCTATATTATGTGCAGCTGTAGGGAACATTGCCACCAAATGAAGGTTGCTGTGTACGATTGTTCTCATTGGATCAGGAAGAGGCTTCGTCTCTGTTTGCTTTGCGAAATCAACCAAGTCCTGATGACCAACCTCCGTGTCTTTTATCTCTTCCACCTTGGAGAGCACTACAGTCGGCGGATAGACACCTTGATATTTGTACTTCATTTTGCCTTTTGCTTTCGAAGAAGATGGAGGTTTACTGGCAGTCATCAGAAACAACTAGAACTTTGATCACTCTGACTTGAAGATCTTTGAAAAGAGACTGCAATTCGTTTAGCTAGAACAAACATCAATCATTAGGAAACATGGGAATGCGCGAAATGAGCAACGAGGATGGGAAAGCATGGAGCGGATGACAAGGCACGCAAAATGACGCACAAAAACGGAAGGAACAAGGCTCAGGAGTGCACTGGTCAAAAATGAAGCTCATCTGGAAAAGATTGTAGAAAATTGGAAAAAGTGTAAGGGCGCCAAAATTCAGCGCCCTTACATTTTGGAGATTTTATTTTTGATGCAAGAGCGCTAAATTTTAGCGCTCTCTCAGAGTTAGAATTTATTTTGACATATTCAGCATGTCAGGGCGCTAAAATTAAGCGCTTTTACATCTTTGGCTTTTTTGGATAAAATAGATGTAGGGATGTATGGAAACGGCGCTTGGGGTTAGCAAAGTATTTTGTAACATGGAAAGCTTTGAAGACAATTTTTCGTTTTCCTTTGGATAGAGCTGCAATTCGTTTCATCATCATTGCTAAAAACGTTCAAGAGATTTCTCAAAGTGATTGTGTAAAGACGTGATTGCAAGGCGACAAAGAAGGAAGCCAACATAAAAACGTTGGGGAGAAAAACAAGAAGAATGCGTTGAAAACAAAACGCAAAAGTTACTTTGCGCGAGGGTAAGAGGAGAAAACCACGCAAAAAACGCCATGAAAGGATTCAAGCAATGAATGCGAAGGAAGGGAAAGAAAAACGCGAATGGGGAAGAATAAAACACGTGGGGAGAAAAACGTAGGATAAAACACATGCAAATTTAAAACATAAACAAAAACGAATGGAGAAGAATAAAGAGGAAACGACTTACCCAGATGAAACGCAAGGATTGCTGGAGGAAGGACGCGAAATCCTCAAAAACGTGATTTGCAGTTTGAAAAGCACTTCGCCCAGCAAGAAGAAAAGAAAGCAAAAGATCATAACAATGAAAATGGCGAATTAAAACACTTTTAAGCAAAAGAGAAAATTGAAAACCTAACTCAAGTCGAGCAATAAATTTAGGCACGAAAAGTGGCACGATTGACGAAAAACGCGAAAATCATGAAGAAACGTGCTAGGGCCAAGAAAAAGTTAAGTGTCAGGAAAAAGTGTAATGGTGCTAAAATTTAGCGCTATTACATTTTTAGAAAAAGTTCACTTTTATGCAGAGGCGCTAAATTTTAGCGCCCCTGCACTTTTTGTACTTAGCCAAATTTTGGCTTCAGGGCAGGAGCGCACTTTTACAGTGCCACTGCATTTTTCGCAATTTCGCTAAGTACGAACAGTGAGACTTCGCGAAGGAGCTCGTTTCAAAGGTCTTCGCGAGGCGAACATAGGGGGATGCTCCAATTGACTATTCGAGACTTTGGAATGCATTTCGAGGTGGCTTGAAAATCACTTCATTATGCGTACTTGAACTTCACGAATCCTAGGAAACGGACAAGTTTCGTAGGGGGGTTATCCGTGGAACGAGCGCTGCTAGATTCCGTGATAACAGATCTCTCTAACACCCTCCTGAAAAATGACCTGCATTGATTATTGTATGGCGCTAACAATATCAAAAATAATATTCATTAAAACCCTTATACCTTCAATGAGTTTGTACAACCAGGTTGGATAGTACAACCGGCCAAACTCCTCTTCAAGTCCTTTCAAACACACACAAAATGAAAACATTAAAACTGAAAGCAATCACTCCAAAAGATGCAACTAGAACACATCAAAGTCTTCCATGGCTAAAAACAACAAACTAAAGCTTCCTTCTATACCAATGGTGAAACCTGAATGAAATCACACCAAACTAGCTAGGGTGTTTTTTCATCCCCAAAACTAGAAATCTTGAGAGGTTTTTTATCCTTGAAAGATTTGGAAGAACTCTAGGTCCATTCCAGCTATGTAGCAATATAAAATTCATAAGCATAACTCTTCAAGAGACCACACATCCTCATATAGTTTTTTGGAGGGAAATATACAATTTAAAAATATAATAATCCTATTTTTTCCCTCACAAATACCTTTTAGGAAATTTAATCACTTTTAATGAGAAAAGACCCTCAAGCCTAGGTGTCCAACTTAAAATAAAACTTAACACCTTTCCAACGAGCTATTACACTAAGTTGTTCTTTTAATATTTCCGACCATTAGACAACGTAAGTGAATTAATTAAATAATAACTCAATAGCTTACCCAAGTTGTGGAAAGTGCTAAAACTACGTAGAAAACAAATTTTGATCATACCAACATGAAACTAAAGATGTAGGATGATGATTGGAGCCAAATAGGTGACTTACTAAAAATAGACTACTTCTCCAAGAAGTTTGTAGAAGCCACCAAAAGTCGGAAATCACTTCTGAAAGTGGCATAATGATCCATACTACCTATTGAACTCATTTACAAGAAAAAAAGTCACTACTAATCAACCTTGAGCACTCCAAGAATTTTGGAGTTCTCACAACACACCAAGAAGCTTATGGGTAAACTCGAAAACTGAGCTAAATGCTCACAAATCAGTTTTGCTCGAAATGGGGACATTACAAATTCATTTGTACACATTGCGAGACAAAAGTATTTGGGGGAGTTATTAACCAATTAAACTATTAGCTCGAACAAATAACATGCTAAGATGTTAAAACATACACATTAATGCCTCATGAAGGTGTGCATGAAGTACAAAGACAATTAGAAACCTTTAAGCAATAAAAAGAATTAAAAAAAAAGGCAAAAAAAGATACAGAAGTCATTCATGAAGAATTTGCTTCTTCAATTCCTCCATTTCCCAGATCTTTGAGTAGTAGCAATGGCAATGCTAGTGTTAGTGTGTGGCCTATAGTTCAGGAATTTAAACTAGATTCATATAGAGTACCACACACTGCACACTACTCTAGGTTCTCAACCATCAATTAAGAGTATGGGCTAGAACAAGGACAAGCATGATGGAGCAAGGAGTGCAATCAAAGACTTTTGGTTTTATTGTACCATTCTATTTCATGTAGCTAGATAATTAATTGTTTTTTTTAAATATATTGTTTGATTTCCTTGTCTCTTGAATTTTTGAATATAAGGATTTGTAAAATTTAAACTCTAAATTTTATAATACTTATTTTGTTTATTCTATTTGTTTTAGCTCTCCTTATTGGAAAAATATGGTAGATGTCATTATTGGGTGTGGAGTAGGGTTCAAAGCCCCTAATGATGAAGAGATAAAGGGCTCCATTTTGACTCAAAAGATGGCGGATGTAAAGACCACAATTGATGAGCAACATGAGATATAGTGAAGGAAGGGTTGCACCATCAAGACCAATGATTGGATATATAGAAGGAATAGAACATTACTAAGCTCCTTTTTCCTTCCTCAAGTGATTGTACTTCCTAAAATTCAATGATTTAGTGATTGAGAATTCTAAATTCTACTTTGCTAGTCAACATTAGCATTTCAAATTTCATTGTTCCTTTCTCAATTGCCTTGGTTTACTTGAAATTCATTGATGATTCAAGAAACACAAAGAAAAAATGGAATCACTTTGTGAAGTTTTAAAGGGAATATTGGCCAAGGTGGTTGAGGAAAATGTTGTGCAAATAGTTAAAAAAATACAAATAATTATGCTGTTGTAAGTAGACTTCTTATGGACAGGCACCCATCTTTATTCTAGATTCCTTGTCTTGCTCATTGCGTTGACCTCATATTGGAAGATCTTCACAAAAATCCCATGGATCAAACTTCAAAGCATGTGTGGAGCATGGTAAAATAAATCTGAAAATAAATATACAACCATGCATGGGTCCTTAACCTAATGAGGAAATACACAAACAAGGAGTTGGCTCATCCCAAAATAAGCCACTTTGCAGCAAACTTTATCATGTTAATTTCATGGTTTTTTCAATTTGTTGAGTCTTTGTCGAGTCTTGGCCAAGTTTGAGCACCAAGTCTGAGTACAAGTCAAAAATCAACTTGTTGAGTTTGAGCCGAGTCCAAGTCTTGTAGAATTGGTTATTATTGTATGTGATGGCTGTTAGACATTAAATAGAAAAGAAATGGATTTCCTTTGACTCAAAAGATAACTCATTAAGAAAAATTACATATGGGTACAACATCTTGCAAATTTATAATTTTACAATTTGAAAATGCACCGAAATTTGAGTGGTACAATGTGACAAAAAAGTTTGTCCGGCGTTTTAATATTAAACTTAAACCTGAAGTTGGAAAGCATTTATGGTCAATGGTAGTGCATAATAAATGTGAGTAAGCATCGGAGAGGATAGGAATCGTTATTAAAAGTGGCAGAAACCATGGAATCAAAAAAAAAATCAATCTCTTCTTTATATAAGAAGAAACAATATTACAGTTGTAAACATTACTCCTAGTAATTATTATGCTTACCAATTAAAAGGCCCCTATAGGAAAATCTGGGTTGATCAATAATGATCCAGGGAGCCATCCAGACCATTACATTTTTCTCTTTGGAATTGAATAGACAAAGCTGGCTTAGTGTCTGCAAGATTGATCAGTGCGTTAGAAATTTAGGATTTTTAGGTAATACCAAATGATCATGTAAAATATTGCAGAAAACTACATCAAGGATACATTGAAGACTACTAACAATATTTAGTGTTCACTATATGAGTTCTTAAGATTTGATGACTCTCAAATTAAGATGTCACAAAACTGGGTTTTATAGGTGCCACTTAATCACAATTTAAGTTGCAGTAATCTACAAAATTTAAACATTGATAGAATGCACAGAAATTAAATAAAATGTGATGTAATCTGACAGTTCTTTTTAATCAATACTAAAACCATACATCTTAGAGTTAGCTGAAAGTGAGTTGTTTTCTAAAATGGCATATTCTTATTGGTCAATATTCACTTAGAAGGAAAAAAATAATATCCTATTCGTCCATATAAAGAACTCTTATGTTTCTAGATTTTCGTTTTTCGTAGTTAAATTTTTGGGGATAGTTGATTTCTAATAAGCATAGAAACTGATTACCTCAAGTCCATGAAGAGCCCCATAGATAGTATTGCCCTGCAAAGAGTACCCGGTTAAGTTGACAATCCTTCAAAGCCAAAAGCACATATACTAAATGCAAGAAAGTTTAAATAAAATGATGCGACATCTTGATATACATTAGACCTCTTAAAGTGAATATACAAAATTATTGACTTATTTTTTCCCCATGTGAATAGTATATCATCATAGATATAATTAAAGTATTTGCACAAAATGTTTTTTTGAATGAACGCAGTGAGAAACATTATCATGAAAAGAGTACATTATTCATTGTAGAGGAGTTAGAGAGATATATAATAAGCACTTCTGTAATATCTTCACCACATATGGAAGGTCTATTGAAAGTGAATCTTAATAATAAGTGTTGCCTGTATTCCCTGCCCTTTTTATATTTCATAAAGCTAGATAAACATTTTATGACTACTTCTTTAATATCCTGTCATATCCCCGATGGTGAACACATTGGGATAAAATAATAATGATATATAAATCAACACATTGGAATAAAGTAGTAATATTATATGGACAAACAATTTTATTTATTATTATTATGCCTTAAATATTAAAATATCAAATATTTAATAAAAATAGGCAACATTAGAATAAAGTAATAAATAAAGTATAATATTGACAGCTTACTATTAGTATATTTTATAAAATAAAAAATATAAATATAATAAAGATAAAATTAAAATCAAAATAATAATGGTAATTCAAAGCAATCCAAATTATACTCACTATATATAAAATTGGTTATTGTTATTCTTAAAATATAAAGTAAATCCTTAGGGATTATCGAATCCCGTCATCAGCTTACATAGAGATTAGAAACAAAGACGATTCTTCAGAGGCACCGTTTGACTCCCATAATGGCAGCGATCTGCCAAGGGACACGTCCACAGGAGGAACTCCCAAGATAGATCGATATTTAAAGAAAGGACTCTTTCAAAGTAGGGGGATCATCATCACTATGAAGAAAAAAGGATCATCGCTAGTGGAGAACAGAAGGACGGGTTGACTCTAAAGGTCGATTTAAGAGGTAAGTGGTTTCTGTTTACAGCACTTGGCCATTAGAATATACATTAAGATCAGTCAAAGACAATTAGATAAAAATAAATGAATGTTTAATAATAAGTGAAGGACTGGACAATAGTTAGAGCTGACATGTATACTTAATATATACGTGATATATATATATATATATCTGAGTGGAGAATTGCACTTAAAATATATAAAGAAGAGGAAATATAGAGAATAGGAGATATTTCTGATTTCTAGAATTTATGCATATTCTAAGGGAGCTATTCAGTAAGTAAGAAAGAAAAATACATATTTCTGAGTATAGATATATATCTGAGCATAACAAGAAGAAAGATAGAAAATATAGAATTAAGAAGTGTATATATAATACTCATACAAGTCTACAGATCCGCCACTTATCAGGTATGAGTTCCATTATAGTATGGATTAATATAATAATGTGTAGATAAGGGTTAGATTAGTATGCATCTCAATACATAGATCATGGTTAGTATAGTATGCATATGATAATTATTATTGTTTATAGTTAGTCAGACGTGCATGTCATATTATTATAGGTAAGATATGCAGATCATGCTATTAGCTTCATAGTTAATATAGATCCATCTACTTGAATTCACAATTGAACCATACAATTAGTAATTGATACTAGTCATAAGTGCAGACCCAAAATCTGCCCCATAACATTAATGATCACTTATATAAGAACAAGAACACCATATGACAACATTACAATTTGATACATGAATGACTCTATTCATTCACTATGATGATAAAGGGTATAATAGAATTCCATCTATGGGATATTGAATAAAAGATCATATTTCTAATAGTCCCTATTACTTCATCCAAGAAGGAATGGTGGGTATTGTAGGGCAAGGTGGAGTAATTCCATCTTGCGTATAGATCCCAAGGGCTGGTACATAGTTTCCCGAAGTCGGGTCGCAGATGGTTTCAGCGCGCCCTAGTCATGTAAAGCCTAATTCCTTGATGAAGAATAGGAGGGGAAGATATGGATCTTGAAATATGTTTAATATCTACCCTAATGTACTTATGAAATATATTATAGAAGAATCATTCATAGTGTGTGATAAGAAGGAAATGAATAATCCTTTGAAAAGAATGAAATATTTATATCATCTTTGATCTTATTAGATATTATCACTGAAATTTATTGATCTCTAACATTTCTAATGTCTCTTTGAGAAACACTTTGAATGCAGATTCAGGTTTAAGTACTTCCACTAGAAAGGGGACATTACAAATGGTATCAGAGCAACTTTCCTGCAACCCTGTGAAAATAGTGTATGCAAACTTACCAAAGAAGAAGGAGAGGTATGGGTGAACAATTGGAGAATGACCTTAGGACCTTCATGGAAAACAATGAGAGGAAAACCCAAGCCTTAATCAAACAAAATGAAAAAACAAGTCAAGCTTTACTCCAAGCCTTGCAAGACATGAGTGTTACCATGAATACCCTCAAACATAATGGTTCAAATGGGAGAGATTCTAATTTTAACCATTCTGAAAATATCAATAGTAACGCTTCCCCTAACCCTAGGATTCAAAGGCCCAAATTCCTACCTAGGGAAGAAACCCCAATGGAAGGAGAAAACAATCCTCCTATAAGAAATGTTGAAGTTATAGTAGCAGCCTATGCAAGACTAGACCCCGACATAAGGGAAATCATATCCTTTAGGAATTTTTTGGAAGCTAAGAGACTTGAGGCACCCCAAAGGGAAGGATTAGTGCATGTGGACTGTAAAAAGGATTACAGCAGCATTCTAAGGTATGTTCAGTACATTTTAAATCAGGAATTATGTCTATAGAATTAATATAACTGGTCAATGAGGGGAATGTATATGACTGTAAGTAGAGTTGATTTATATGGAATCTATAGATAGTATTTACTCACATATCTATATCATCATTAAATGGGATGCATATTTATAATTGATCAATATAACTAATTTAATATGAAGAAATACATCAATATACATATATATACATATAAATATATCTCTAATCTGCATTCAATTAAGACTTAAATCTAAGATGTTTCAGTCATAGGAAATGGGAAATAGGAGGTGCAGAAGGGGATAGCAGGTGCTAGAAGCTTTCTCAGTACCCCACCCACAATGATGACTGATGATCTGCCATTGTTGGGCCAAGAGGGACCGCCGTATCTGCTCTTGGGCTTGGAAGGAGCACTCTGCGGGCATCCCATTGCAACCATCCTATTCAACCATACCTATGATTGAGAAAACAAACAATAATAACTTTGGCAAGGTATTATTAAGTAAGTCATAACAATTGGATGAAATCACACAATCAATTGTTGTTTAGATAGAGCTAATACAACTTGAGTTAAGTCAAATATAATTCAATTCTTTTCCTTATTTCTTGCATTATTTGTTGATAGGATCAATCTTAAATTAAGGCAACTTTAGCATATTCCGCAATTATGTATGCTTCATACCACTTGTATATGCTTAATAGAAATCTTGCTGTGTATGCTTCATGTATTACGTGTAAGCTTCATGCTTCTTATGTATGTGTATTCAAGTATATACTTTGTGGCTTATGTGTACTCAAGTGTGTACCTTTTGACTTATGTGGATTCAAGTGTATTCAAGTGTACTCAAGTGTATAGCTTGCGACATTCAACTGTATTCAAGTGTATACCTTGTGGCTTATGTGTATCCGAGTGTATTCAAGTGTATTCCTTGCGACTTGTGTGTATTCAAGTGTATACTTTGTGACTTACGTGTATTCAAGTGTATGCTTTGCAAACTACATGCCTTGTGACTTGTGTGCACTCATGTTTATACGTGTATTCATGTGAATTACGTATTGAAGTGTATACTTTACATATGTATGCTTTGTGACTTCGTGTACTTGTGCGTATACTTCATGTATTATTCGGATATATGTTCATGTTTCTTACGTATACTTTATGTATTACGTGTATTCGTGCCTCATATTTATACTTTATGTATCACATGTATCTATGTGTCATTTCATGTATCTTCAACAAGATGTGTTCTTATAATTACTTTATGCTTAAAAACTATGAAAAAGTTAAGAATGTTGTCTATCAAGTTGCTCGAACTAGTTGTTTGTGTGCTTGAGCTGATTGCCTACTTACTTGAGCTAGTTTCTTGTGTGGTTCAGCTACTTGCTTGTGTGGATGAGGCGCCTGCGTGTCTACTTCACCTACTTGCTTGCTTTAGTGAATAGGACTTCAGACCTTGTAAATGCATACTTTATCTAATTTTACCTTGTTGTACTTCATTTACATTATTTCACTTTGAAATTGACTATTTTATTATATTAAGAACAATGGCAATGCACGTAACCTACGAATTGGTGTATTCACTCCTATATTTAGCATCCAAAGGAGATAATTCCTCACCATTCAACCTTGAGATAAATTGATATGATAAACCAGGTGCATTCCCAAGCTATCTAGTACCAAACATGGAGATATGACAAAGGAGAGCGATAACCTCCAAATGAATTAGAATATGGATCACGAATGGATAGTAGGGTAATAAAGAGTTGTATCGTTGCCTACGATTCTTGTTGTGTTTGCTTGAGGACAAGCAAATTCGAGAGGGGAGGACTGTCATATCCCCCCCCCAAGATGGTGAACACATTGGGATAAAATAATAATGATATATAAATCAACAAATTGGAATAAAGTAGTAATATTATATGGGCAAACAATTTTATTTATTATTATTATGCCTTAAATATTAAAATATCAAATATTTAATACAAATAGGCAACATTAGAATAAAGTAATAAATAAAGTATAATATTGACAACTTACTATTAGTATATTTTATAAAATAAAAATAAAATTAAAATCAAAATAATAATGGTAATTCAAAGCAATCCAAATTATACTCACTATATATAAAATTGGTTATTGTTATTCTTAAAATATAAAGTAAATCCTTAGGGATTATCGAATCCCGTCATTAGCTTACATAGCAATTAGAAACAAAGACGATTCTTCAGAGGCGCCGTTTGACTCTCAAAATGGCAGCGATCTCCCAAGGGACACGTCCATAGGAGGAACTCCCAAGACAGGTTGATATTTAAAGAAAGGACTCTTTCAAAGTAGGGGGATCATCATCACTATGAAGAAAAAAGGATCATCGCTAGTGGAGAACAGAAGGACGGGTTGACTCTACAGGTCAATTTAAGAGGTAAGTGGTTTCTGTTTACAGCACTTGGCCATTAGAATATACGTTAAGATCAGTCAAAGACAATTAGATAAAAATAAATGAATGTTTAATAATAAGTGAAGGACTAGACAATAGTTAGAGCTGACATGTATACTTAATATATACGTGATAAATATATATATATAATTTTGAGTGGAGAATTGCACTTAAAATATATAAAGAGGAAATATAGAGAATAGGAGATATTTCTGATTTCTAGAATTTATGCATATTCTAAGGGAGATATTCAGTAAATAAGAAAGAAAAATACATATTTCTGAGTATAGATATATATCTGAGCATAACAAGAAGAAAGATAGAAAATATAGAATTAAGAAGTGTATATATAATACTCATACAAGTCTACAGATCCGCCACTTATCAGGTATGAGTTCCATTATAGTATGGATTAATATAATAATGTGTAGATAAGGGTTAGATTAGTATGCATCTCAATACATAGATCATGGTTAGTATAGTATGCATATGATAATTATTATTGTTTATAGTTAGTCAAACGTGCATGTCATATTATTATAGGTAAGATATGCATATCATGCTATTAGCTTCATAGTTAATATGGATCCATCTACTTGAATTCATAATTAAACCATACAATTAGTAATTGATACTAGTCATAAGTGCAAACCCAAAATCTGCCCCATAACAATAATGATCACTTATATAAGAACAAGAGCACCATATGACAACATTACGATTTGATATATGAATGACTCTATTCATTCACTATGATGATAAAGGGTATAATAGAATTCCATCTATGGGATATTGAATAAAAGATCATATTTCCGATAGCCCCTATTACTTCATCCAAGAAGGAATGGTGGGTATTGTAGGGAAAGGCGGAGTAATTCCATCCCGCGTATAGATCCCAAGGGCTGGGACATAGTTTCCTGAAGTCGGGTCTGGTACCTAAAAATCAATTTAATCAAGGGCGCCTAATTCTTTGAGGTGTTAAATAATGGATTTTGCAGTGATGACTCCCAACAGACATTTCTTCCTTGCTCTGCATGCTTCGTAATGAATACACCTGCTCAATCTCAGCATCATCTGGTCACCTAGAAATCAGGGTCGAAAATGGCCAGTTGTAACTTTGTAGTCAGCTACAAAATAGGAAGTTAGTAAGAAACGTGATATCTTGAGCAAATGGACGCCTATGAGGACAAATGAGGACTTTTCGAAATCAGTGAAGTTCGCCGGACAAATCCAACTACTTTACATGGTTTGTCAATGTTATCATGGAATCTAGAAGCGCTCGATTCACGGATAACCCCCCTACGAAACTTGTTCGTTTCATAGGTTTGTGAAGTTAAAGCACGCAAAACGAGGTAATATTCAAGCCACCTCGTAATGCGTTCCAAAGCCTCAAATAGTCAATTTCAACATCCCCCTATGTTCGCCTCGCGAAGACCTTCGAAACGAGCTCCTTCGCGAAGTCTCACTGATCATACTTAGTTAAATTGTGAAAGATGCAGTTGTGCCAAAAAAGTGCACTCTAACTCATCCAAATTTTTGGCTAAGTGTTGAAAGTGCAAGGGCGCCAAAAATCAGTGACCCTGCATAAAAAGTGATTTTCCAAAAATGTGTAGAAGCGCTAAAAAAGTGGGCTCTTACACATTGTTGCCTAACTCATCCAAATTTTTGGCTAAGTGTTAAAAGTGCAAGGGCGCCAAAAATCAACGACCCTGCATAAAAAATGATTTTCCAAAAATGTGTAGAAGCGCTTAAAAAGTGCGCTCTTACACATTGTTGCCAGACTTAGCCAATTTTTGACTATGGCATTATCTTTAGCACCTTTGCACTTTTTCCAGACTTAGTCATTTTTTGTGCAATGGTGTTGAATTTTAGCACCTTTGCACTTTTTCCAGACTTAGTCATTTTTTGTGCAATGGTGCTGAATATTAGCACCTTTGCACTTTTCTTCCGGACTTAGCCAATTTTTTGACTATGGTATTATTTTTAGCACCTTTGCACTTTTTCCAGAATTAGTCATTTTTTGTGCAATGGTGCTGAATTTTAGCACCTTTACACTTTTGGCAGTTTTTATCTTAGTCTCTTCAAACTTGCTCTATTTACATTCCGGACCCCGTTTCTTCGCTCCCGCATCGTTTTCCGTGCCTAGTTGCTTGTTTCACGCTTGCTCAACATCGTTTCTCGCTTCACGCTTCCCAATGCTACTTTTTCTGCTAACATCTAATGATTCACCATCCTTGCAGTTTCTCTCCAAATTTCATCAAGTGATCGTAAAGGTGACATCTTTTGATCCAGTGAACTATCCCAGATCTACAAAGAAGCCATTATGCAGCAAATTGAGGATGACAGTTTTTCCCAAAGCCTCAATACATATCATTTGCGATATACCGCTGACACTTGATAATCTCAAGAAGCATCTTCACGGGTGCAAGAAAATCCATTCATTTTCCAGAAGGCCGATCACAAGAGCTCACACCCTTATAGATTACATAGTCAGCCCAGATGATGCGTTCATACAGGAGACCAAGAAGAAGTATGAAGACTCCGCGCCCAAAGCAAGGAACCATGAAGATTCTTGATCTCCGATGTTGAACATTTTGATGCTTTCCTCTATGCATCTTGTAAATAGTTTTTGACATCTTAAATGCCTTTTCTCGAAATGTAATTACACTAATATCCGAGATGTAATTTCTTGAAGACAAATTACATTTTGACTTAGTCAAAATTTAGGTGAGATTTTCCTAAATTAACTCACCTAACTTTCCTAGATTTACTCTTCCCTCTCTTTTATAAATATGAGGGATTTCTATTGTAAAGGGATCCTTTAGTATTTTGCAACGAAGTGCTGCCCTTTTTGAAGCAGAATTGTGAAACTTTGTGTTCATACTTTGTGAATGAAATCTAATCAATAAAAAAAAAGATTGCAAACCAGACTTTGTGTTGGATTCAATAGTCTTGTGAATTGATCTCATTTGGTGGTGATTAGCTTATGGAATTTGAAGGACTCTAAGTAATTCATGTAAACTTTGTGTTACATCCTTTATTTAGATTTACATTTGTGTTTTGTTTATCTTTGGTTGAATGATCTACAAGACTTTGTGCTTGTAATTATTCATGCTCTTTGGATACTATTGTTGAATGATCTACAAGACTTTGTGCTTGTAATTATTCATGCTCTTTGGATACTTTGGTTAGATAATCTACAAGACTTTGCGCTTGTAATTGTTCATGTTGTTCGAGGAATTGCTGCATCTAAGAAGACTTTGTGCTTCTAATGCGACAAACGAAACACCTATCACAAATCCACCATTGATAAAGCTACGGAACGACTTTGTGCCTTCATGAGCTTTCCCTTTTTATTTAACTAGTTTATTGTTAATCACTTCTGGTACCTCTACGCTTTGCTTTGACAAGATAGAGGTATTGGCATTACTGCTTGTTGATCGTTTTAAGTTATTGTGAATTGAGAACTTCCAACAGTGAAGCATTGTAAACATCTTCTCTAAAAAAAGAGAGAAGGATGAATGTAACACACCCCCCCCACTTCGTAAGTATCATGTACATTTTGTAATTACTTTGTTTGTTTTACTATCGCTTTTGTCAGCAACAAGAAGGGCGCCTCCCCTTTCTAAGAGGAGAGATTTACACCTCACATAGCTGTGGCTGAAGTCCTAGTTGTGTAATCTATCGAAAAGCTGATTACATAATTTTCACCCAACAGTCAACTAAATAAAATAATATTAAATTTTCAAATTGCATGCCAGCATGAATGGTGGCGATTTTGTCCAATAAACTATTTTTGGCGCCCCTTTGTGTTGTAAGATGAAATTCGCATGTGGTTGGCAACTGAATATTATTTTATTTTTATTTCCGAACTTCGAGTCAGTCTCAGTTCGAACTAAAGGGGTCCAATCAGAGGCTTTCTATTTCAGTCATGGTTTTAAATCTTGCAGTCAACAATATGGTGCGAATTCTCTTTATTTAAGCATGGCGCCATCATTAAACATTCATTCAGCTTAAGAAATTCGTATTTCTTCAGAGCAGAGGCGAGTTTTCACAGGTTGGGCAAATTTATCATCAATATCCAGTGGCGATTTCATCAAACAATTCTTTTTGCAAGTCCAAGTTCACATTCATCAGCAAATTTGAAGAACAAAGGGCGATTTTCACAGAAGAACATATAAAAAACTTCTTTTTCCTCTTTGATTCTCAAATTTCTCTCAAAATTCAATTCGCATGTTCCTGAAGTTGGCAAATTTTGGCAAGTCTGATCATCTGGATCGATTCTATATAGCTTCCTCGAATTAAATTCATGTGCTTGATTTTTAGGAATTTTTAACTCCAGAGCATCAGTTCTTGAGTTTTTAATTTTCTCAACTAAAATTCTCTGCATAGTCGAGTAGAAGTCAGATTTTCGCATTTCTAACGTTTTAGGTTGTCTTAGAATCTTTTTCTGGACAAAACCCATATCTCATAATTTTTCGTGAAAATTGCTCTCCGATAGGCTATTTTTAGCCTCAGCAGGCTATGTTTACCTTTCAAGAAAAGTTGTTAGAATATGGCTGTGTTCACAGTCAACAGGCGAGTTTTTCAGAGTGCAATTCACGTAGACTGAATTCAAGACCAAATCGGTCTTAAGTCATGACTTCATCAGAAAGTTGAGACCGATTTGTATCAAGTGCATTCAAAGGATTGACAGGCGTAGTCACTCAAATTCATATGGTTGCATGCCTCGTATGGCCAATTGTCTTCCGAAGCCAGTTTAGAGGGTTGATACCGTTGGAATTTTGCATGTGCAGCAAGTTCGTTTGTATTTCTCACAACTAGAGTGTGCACAGTCAAACCTCACAGTTTCGTCATGCAAAAGCGTTAGAAGCATAAAGCCATAGAAGAAATAATGGCCATCACTTCAGTTACGGAGCCACCAAAGTTACCAGTCAGTGAAATGCTAGTTTGAGTGTGCAAAGATTGTCAAGATTGCTCAAGTTGCTGACATTCAGATGTTGATGCAGTTAACAATCTCGTTGAGGGATTGGTTGTTCGAGATCACGGCTAGTAGACTTCAGTTCCCACCTCTCAGAATAGACATTAAACACAGGAGTTAAACTTGGTGTTATCTTTTAAAGTTAATTCTCTATCTCATCTCATGCATATCTATTCTGGGATTAGCTTTATTCAGTTGGAGTTTCTTTTAGGGTTTACGTTAACTGATGGTAGTGTTCCAGTTAACTTGCTTTCAATAAGGACGTGCATGTTTGCACATTGTCCACTTAGATTAATTGTACCAGTTAACTGATGGTAGCTTTCCAATTAACTGTATAGTTTTCTTTATTAGGGTTTAGCAATAATCTTGCATGCCTTGCAAGACTGTAGTTGACTCAAGGTGATTTTAGGGTTCCCTACACCTTTTGATGTCTATAAATAAGAGTTTTTGCTCATTTGTACATAACTTTTTGTAATGTCCCTTACCTAGCCTTGCTCTTGTATTTGCTTGTTTGCCCTAGAATTCGATTGTTGATTAGGTTTAGGGTTTCTTCTTTCCAAAAGGAATGTGTTTCTCTAATGAAATAATCCTAGATTGAAATCTGCATTCACCAATTTAAAAACATTTCCACATACACATATCTGTTAGCAATAATATCTAGATATCCACAATATATTCATAAACATAAATCAATTAATGAAGACATAAGAGGAGTGCCATAGGTGGATCCGCCCTGAAGCCCTCATGTAAACTCAAGAGGTTGTCCATCACAATCCTTCTTGCCTAGGGGCTTAGTACCTGCATACTCCACTCATGGCAACACCTCAGAAGACACTCGTCCTATTAGGGGAGAGGAACCATAGAGTCCAAGTGGCCTAAGGCCTACCACCTTCTCTTGCCCAATCCCGTATCTTGGGCCTAAGGGGCAGAGACCTAGGTGGGACCCCCATCTTTCTATAACCCAATCCCTAGTCAAGGGCCTAAGGGGCTGCAAAGCCCAATCCCTTGTTAAGAGCCTAAGGGGCTGCAAAGCCCAATCCCTTGTCTAGGGCCTAAGGGGCTGAAAGTGGGGTTTTTAGGCAATCCAACTTCACCCATGTTTCGTCCATCCTAATAGGTTTACAAGCACATAGTAGACAATCTTTAAACAATCAGATATATTTGCATTCATCCAAGATTTATTTCATGCCTATAATCAAATATATTCTCATTTACCAATGGTTCTTTAAGTTCATCATTTCCTATGATAATTCTCATTATGATAAGATTAAAGGAAGTCATTATATCAATAATCAAATTAACAATATCTAGTTCTTATACTTAGAAAATGCTAACTATTATTGCTAAGTGAATACATCACCTGAGTTGTTGTATCTCTCCACATGTTCTGTTTCCTTACTCGCATCCTTCAACCTCATACTGGATTGATCATAAGATGAGGACAATTCATAATCTACTTATGTTTATATTAAAGAGTCGTCATTACTTATAAGGCTTAATAATTGCTGCAAGTATCATTATTGTATATTCCCAAGTGGTTCACATATCTACTTAGCTATATATATATATATATATCCATATAAATTTTATATATACATATTATTATTTCCAACTAATTTCAATTTACAATAACTTCTTGTCATAAATACACATATCTATATATATATATATATTACGTGTGTGTGTATATATATATATATATATATATATATAGATAATCATATTAATTACTACTGTACTACTGATTTCTGACTGCTGTGTTTCCCTTATCAGAATATATCTCTTTTATTTCCTAATCCCTTTGAAAGCCAAAGTCTATTCCTTTTTACCTACCTTATATTATGAGCAAGTTACGATTTTATATATTCTGATACACAATGCTTTTTCTCCTTGTAATTCCCGTTACTACTGCCTTCATCGTTTTAGACTTGCATTGACCCCTCTTTTATGGTCGCTGCCTACCTGGGGCGTGACTTTTCATGCACATGTTTTACCTTTGTTTGGAACCAGTTCTCAAGGGTCGGCTCTTTTTGACTATTCCGTTAGTAATAGTGTTTGATTGTTGTTGATCACTTATGCTTAGGAATTCGGTTTGTCTTTGTTTCGATATTATTTATATATTGTATTCTATATTTTATATTTGTTTATGATTTCTGATTCTTTAGGAATTTGTATATAGGTTATCATTCCCTAAATTATTATGATTATATTCACCATTATAATACTAGTTATTTTGTAGTGTAATTATAGTATTCATCTATGATAATTATGATTAATATAATAATGGCTAAATATTTAACATTATAATTATCTACGATGGTTACAATTGTATTTAAATTGCAATCTCTCATATGGGACATTTATTTGTATTCTAGTATTTCGTATAGTCATTAAAATATAATAAATTATCTATGTATTTACAATCTTTGATGTATATGATTATAATATTCAGGTATTTATATTTTGGTAATTACAATATTATTTTTAATATTTACAATTATAAGATTTTCTTTGATAATTATAATCATAGTCATATTAAATAGTTAATGTTTTTTTTTTTTTTCAATGTGTATTTTGTTTATCTTGTTTTCTATGCTTCGTATTGCAATGCTACAATTTCGGGGGACATGACACTTTTGCGTGATAGCATACATGTTGTGCCCACCTTGCCTGTAGTATCGCTATTGTTGTATCTGTTCAAGAACTTTTGCACGAGAGAGAAATATATGTTGTGCCTACATTGCCTGTAATATTGCTCGTTCTGTATCTGTTCATGAGTATTTACTATTGTGATGAATTGTTATGCCACTTGGGTTTCATGCAATTATGATGGTGAATTCTTGCTTTAGTTAGATATAGTGGCTAGTTGATCGTAGATTGTATGCGTGTCTCGCCTATGCAATTTATTATCCTAGTTGGCTATCCTTTATGTTATGTGTTCAATAAACTCGTTCAGATTGAGCTAATAGATGTGCCACCTTGCCTTCAAGTTGAGAATTTGTTCTTGGTTATCGTGTGATGTGTGTGGTATAAACTTATTCAGATTGAGCCGATAGTTGTGCCACCTTGCCTTCAAGCTGAGAATTTGTACTTAGTTTATCGTATATTGTTGTTTCCAATAAGCCTATTCAGACAAGCAGATAGTTGTGCCACCTTGCCTTCACATTGTGAGTCTATACCCGGCTTATCGTCAGATAATCATTCCCGCTCCGTTTCCTCATGCTCTGAGTTCTTGAGGGGATTGGATAGTTTAAGTTACTTAGTTTTGTGAGTTGTAGTTAAGCGAAACTAGAAAATACTTAGCTGCAACGTATAGAGTTTTCGTGAAAGCCTTGTACCTCTACAGCTGAGACAAAAAGACAGGATATAGTTTAGTTTATTTTCCTTTTCAAACACTTTTGTCAAGCATAACGAGGGAGCTTCCCCTCCTAATTTGAAGAGCACTCATTGCGTAGTGTGCATAGCTGTCCGTACCAACTCGCACTCTAGAGGTGTCAGTTGTTACGCCAACAGTTTTCTGGCGCCCACCGTGGGGCACGAGGCATCGAAAACTTCCCAAGGCTTGGCCTTGCACAGTTATGACTGCCCCAGTACAACAACCAGCACTAATTCCACCTATTATACAACCAAATTTAGTCTTTATCGAAGCGTAACAGTCAGATATTATCAGTAGCTTGCGTACTTTTATTTTTGAAAATCATACATCTACCACTCAGTGGAGAAACGCGGCTACAACTCTGGACAAAGAAGAAGAGAAAGCAGATCTTGCAGCAGGTAGACCAGTTTTGCCACATCCCGCGTGGAATTAAGCATCCTGGCGTACCGAGTTTATACTAGAAGGAGAGGTAATCCTCCCATCCAGCCAAATCCTGTTTTCCAAGAGGCTCCTGATCAATTCACTGAATCAGAAATTTTTGAAGAAGAGATTCCCATTCCAACTGTAGAAATGGGTGATCATAACAATGATAATCACAACGGTCGTAATGGAAGAAACGCTAGACGTCCAGCCCCTTTGCCTTGGGGCGACAATATTGGACCGTTGGCTTTAGCAGGACATCATGAACTACCCAAGGGTTCATGCAAGTTTTTCCCGAGATTTCATGGCGATGGTTCCAGACATCCAGATGGACATCTATCAGCATTCACTGCGGCTTGTTCCATTTTGCATGTTGCGCATGAAGACATTGTCGTACGTGTTTTCGTGGAGACTCTTGAAAACAATGCAGCAGACTGGTTCAATAATCTTGAGCCAGGAATTATCACCAGTTGGGCCGTCATGAACGAGAAGTTCTTGGCAAGATTCAAGCCTGCCGAGGACAGTCATAGACTATTTGCACAACTCTCAAATTCAAAGATGGAAAAGCATGAACCAATGAGGGAATTCGTGGCAAGGTTTAATCGCCTTGTTACACGTCTTTCTCACACCTTGAATCCATCTAATGAGATTTTGATGAGTTCTTTCATCAATGCGCTGCCATCAGAAATTGCCTTTTTCCTGAAGATAAGCGAAGAAGATGATCTACAACACCTTCAGGAGGAAGCTATCAAGCTTGAAGATAACATGATTACAACAGGCAAGATGAAAGATGATTCGATCAGGCCGCTCGTGCAAGCGTCGGCCGATCCGTTGCTACAGAAGGTAGCAAACGAGGTGACAATACTGAAGAGACAGTCACCACCTCAAGGGCAACCAGCCTTGCCCGCACCACCACCTTTTCAACCACAACAACCGTACCAGCCGAGGAGAAATAATTTTCAGCCGTATAATAATTTCAAGTCAAAGTTTCCGCAAGGACAACCGAGACAGAATAATGAAGCTGAAAAGGCCACAGTCTTTTGCACATTCCATGATTCAGTTGAGCACACCGGAGCTTCTTGTCCGGAAAATCAGAGAATGAATCAGCTCATGGGATTTGCCAATTCTGCTCCCAATTCAGGTTTCATACCTTCCAGTTCAAACGTCGTCTCTTCACAGACAGACGAGTTTGATGGCGACTCTGCAACGAGATACTTTGATCGAGAACCCGTAAATCTAGAAGAAGAAGAATCCCGCCACTTTTCTCTCGCAGTGAATCATGAGAATATCACCTCACCTGTGTTCACATGTGCTCAGCATTTCAAGGCGCAGAAGGAGGAAGAGGAAAAGTGAAATTTGAATACAAAAGCAAAGGAAGTAGTTTCTACTTCTAATCTTAAACCTTCACAAGAGAACATCTTGCCAACTGCTTTAGATACGTCTTCAGCAAGTTTTGACATCATTTCTTCCATGATGAAGACGAAGGTACAAATCTCTCAACTGGAATATTTACAAGATCATCCAGAGCAGCTGGATAGAATCTTGAAAGTTCTTAAAAAGAAGACTGTCGTTCAGCCGACATTACTACAATCCTCTGTTCCTGCAGAAGAGAAGCCCAAGCCATTCTATATATCTTTATATATAGGAGGTTTTAAGCTGAGCAATTGCATAATTGACAGCAGAGCTTTTGACAACGTTATGCCCTTACAAATTATGAACGCGTTGGGACTTTCATGCACCTCGACTCAGGAAAAGTGTTATTCGCTTGAGTCTAAGCAAGTGTCGTTAGTCGGACAACTCAAAGATGCGCAAGTAAGGCTAGCGTCGTGTCTAGAGAAAAAGATCATGATGACCATCCTGGTAGTTGATATTCCTACCAGTTACAGGATGTTACTTAGTAGAAGTTTTTGCAAAGATCTTGGAGGAGAAATACAGATGGATTGGTCGTTCGCGACAATCCCATTGAAGAAAGGCACTTTTAAGCTGGAGCCGGAAACAAAATCAAAGTTCACGGTGGTGAAGTCCCAGGACCCACATGCTCAAGTGTTGTATCAAGACACGGGTCCAGGCACATATGCTATGGTGTCAGAAGTGACGGAAGATTGTCAGAATTTTGCACTTTCCACAGAATTGTCAAATGAAGAATCGAAGATGTGGACGATGCAGTTTGATGGCAGTTGTTCGACTTCAGGCTCCGGAGCGGGAATAGTAATTATTTCTCCCGAAGGACGTTTATATCCTTTCGCATATAGGTTGCAATTCGATTGCACTAATAATACTGTTGAATATGAGGCACTTTTATTAGGTCTAAAAAACGCAAAGGATATGGGGATCAAGCTGCTTCAAGTTGAAGGAAATGCGGAGTTGATCGTTAAGCAGGTCAAAGAGCAATTTCACGTAAGAAAGAATCGTCTCCAAAACTACAGGCAGAGGGTGTGGAATGCAATCAACTGGTTTGATGCATTTAACATCAAATATATTTCGAGAATGAACAATAGCAAAGCTGATGCACTTGCAGTTTCAGCTGCTCTTTTCATGCCCAACTCTGACTTTCGTCAGAACTCATTTGCTATTGAGCTAATCTACAGACCAGCTGTTCCTGATAATTTGGACAACTGGCAAGTCTTCAGTGACAAGGAGGATATTGAAGAATTTCTCATCATGGGAGACAACTACAAAGAATTGTTCTTTGAAGGAAGTTCAACTCCTTTCAGAGAGTCAATTGCTGAAGACTCTGAGGTTATAGAATTTGGAATCATACAATTGAAGGGAAATCAGATTCCAAAAGGTTTTGTATCCTTAGAGGATATTTTTGAAAGGCATGATCGTTACATCCAAGATTAGAAAAGGTCAGGGGTTTATCGCCTCGGCTTGTGAATTTGGGTAAATGTTGTACTCCTGAAGAAACTGAGAGGTTTATCGCCTTATTCAAGCGGTACAAGGATGTTTTCGCCTGGTCATACGAAGATTTAAAGGTCTTCACACCCATTGAATTGTCTCACACAATTCCGCTGAAGTCTGAGGTTAAGCCTTTCACGCAAAAACAAAGACATTATAATCCGCGAATTCAGAGTACTATCTACGAGCAAATTCAGAAAATGGTGGACTCGAGGATAATATTTCCTATTCATCACTCCACCTGGGTGTCAAACATTGCTCCTGTGCGCAAGAAAAATGGAGAAATCAGAATTTGCGTTGATTTCAGGAACTTGAATCAATCGTCCTTAAAGGACAACTATCCCTTACCTATCATGGAGCATACATTGCAGACAGTTACCGGATCAGAGATGCTATCACTTCTTGATGGTTTTTCTGGCTATAATCAGATTGCAGTGGCTAAGGAGGATCAGATCAAGACAGCTTTCACCATGCCATGGGGAACGTTTGCTTATGAAAGGATGCCTTTCGGCCTTATCAACGCCAGTGCTACTTTTCAAAGAGCCATGGATTTAGCGTTTGGGGATCTTAGGAATAAGATCATAGTCGTCTACCTTGATGACTTAACCGTTTTTCCAGATAAATGGAGTGATCACTTTTCACACCTTGTGGAAGTGTTCGAGAGATGCAAGTATCACAAAATATCTTTGAATCCGAAGAAGAAAATCTTTGTGGTGACGGAGGGAAAGCTACTTGGCCATATCGTTTCCAAAGAAGGTACTAGAATAGATCCGAACCGGGTGGATTCAATCAGAAACATGTCTCTCCCTACAAGCAAAACGCAGGTGCACTCCTTTTTCGGTAAAGTTAACTTTATCCGAAGGTTCGTACTTGATTTCTCAGAGCTGGCTAAGGAGATCTCAGCAATGATGAAGAAGACATCCATTTTTGTATGGATAGAAGAAGGCAAGAAGGCCTTTATTAAAATCAAAGAAGCTATTGCTAACGCACCGAAATTGGAATACCAAGATAAAACGTCAATAAGACAAAATACATATTAAAAATACTAGCCACTTCAAATTAGTATAATTATAATTATCAACGATAATATTATAATTATAATTATTAAATATAACATTATAAATACCAAAATATAAATACCAAGTATTATAATCATTATAATAAATATTTAGGAACACATAATATTTTAATATAAATATAAATGCACAATAATGCAACATAAAATATATTAGAAGACATTTCATAAGGACTTATTATTGACTATTATCGTTTGTGATTAAAGAAGGAAAAACATCTCAAACGGACCGCAATTAGTGTGACTCATGCTACCGTGAGTGGTGGGATCGATATTAAGGCAAGCATGATTTTATCATCGATGCTCATCATTCCCAACAAATGCCAACAAACATGGCGATACACGAAGGGACGAGTCCATGATATTGTATCAATCACCAAGACACTATCGCAAATTACATCACATGGAGCTAATACCCAAGCCGACACCATTATTGGTAGTCCATTCGATGGTAGCATATTCCCATCACAGCAACGTCTAATCGACATACAATATGATTATAGGAGTCAAGGGTAAAGCAGAAACTGTTTTATGAATAAAAGCACATTGGATGTAAAAGAACATCATTGGCTCTAATGGTAGAACTAATCGGTATGTGAAAGGAGGACGACTTCAAGTATACCGACCATATCATGATTAAACTCCAACAATCCTCTTCAAGGCCAAAACAACGATTTCAATTAGGAAATAATGTTAAATAGAATTAAATTCTTAACTGCAGCGATCAAGAAAAGTCACATCCCTTTTGGGCAGGTATTTGAGAAAGTCATCCTCATGACCAAAAGGGTGTGTGGCGGGGTGAAGAACAGAAAAGAATGAAAGAAAACCAAAAATCATCATCCATTGGAAGAGTACATTCAATCACTGGAGTTAGAAGACTTCTACCTATCGATGGGAAAGAGAAAAAAAAGAGGGGAATACAACTCAGTATGTTCGCTGACTTGAAACAGGAAGAGATGCAGTCTACCGCAGCAGTAGGGAGATCATAGGAAGGAAATAAAGGTGAGACATCTGCTGGAGGTAAGTATATTATAAATTCAAATAAATGAGTTGATAAGTATATTAAGGGGAATATAGCAGATGTAGATCAAAGATTAGGAGACTTATAAATATAATTAGGAATGTATGATTTATGAATATATCTAAATATGGTGATGATTAAATATAAGTGACAAGTGTATATTCAGATATATATTATGATTGGGATGTATACATAATATATTTCAGCATATTATGATTTATGATTATACATCGAATATATTAGGATGGATAAGATATTAAGAGTTGGAATGACATATTAATGATTGATAAGATAATAATTATATATATATATATATATATATATTAAAATTCAGACACATCATAGATGGTGACACATATAGTATATATACAAGAGAATATACTTATAGTATATTATTTACGACTATCCAACAAAGATGCTTGTAGCAACTATTGAGCCTCATCAGTAATAGTGACTCTCTTCATTCACTACGATGTTAAATGGTATAACAGAATTCAATCTATGGGATCTTGAAAGATGTTTAATATCTAAGGTACTTATGAAATATATTATGAGAGAATTATTCATAGTGAGTGACAAGAAGGGAATGAATGAAATCTTTATATTATCTTTGATCTTAAAGGTTGTTATTACCGGAGTTTATTGATCACTAACACATCTAATGTCTCTTTGAGAAACAAGTTGAAGGCAAGATTCGGGTTTAAGTGCTCCCACTAGAAAGGGGCCATTACATAGGATGCATATTTGTAATATACAGTGATGTTGTTGGTGTTGTTCTTACTAAGGCTGTTCAAGAGTGAATACATTTATATTAATTATAGGAATGATAATTATATGTTGAAAAGAATATATAAATATATATATATGTGTATACATGATTTACGACTACCCAATAATGGTGCTTGCAGCAATTATGGAACCTTATAAGCAATTATGATTCTTTAATATAAGAATGGATTTTTGAGCATACTCACTTTCGCTAATACCCGATTAAGGATAGGGAGTTTGTGAAGGGAGAGGCGGGTAATTCGGTCATTTGATGGATGGTCCCAAGATGGGTAGGACACCTTGAGGGAGTCCACTTGGAGACTGTTCCACAAAAATTCTACCATCCTTTGCTGGGGTTAGGAAAGAGAGAAGGACAAAAATCTATTCAGTACATAGATTTAGGTTAATCCCAAAAAGGGGACATTACAAATATATTATAGAAGAAACATTCATAGTGTGTGAAAAGAAGGAAATGAATAATCCTTTGAAAAGAATGAAATATTTATATCATCTTTGATCTTATTAGATATTATCACTGAAATTTATTGATCTCTAACATTTCTAATGTCTCTTTGAGAAACACTTTGAATGCAGATTCAGGTTTATGTGCTTCCATTAGAAAGGGGACATTATATATCCTCACAACATATGGAATACATATTGAAAGTTGGCTTTAATAAGAAATGTCGTAATCACAGCCTTTTTCTAGTTAGAAAGCTAGGTCACTTTCTTTTATGGTGACAATTGATTGAAATTAGCACTGTGAACCATGAGGAGTGGTAGGTCACTCAAAGAGGATGGTCTTTTTAGTTGAAGTATAATCACATTTAAATTTGTGGGAGACTATTCATACGGACTTGTTCAGAAAATGGGAAGAAGCTTATAATGTTACTACTTTTAAATGAGATATAGCATAAATTAAGAAAAACAAAACCACTTTGTAGTGAAGAATCTCGATGTTAAGCACAGAAAACCCATATAACACAGGCCATGAGAGCATGAACTGACCAATATAACCATTAAGCACCACCCAATACAAAAATAATCGTAGATCAAAATAAGGACTGGTCCAAGCCTTCTATAGCCCATTTGGTATGTATAATAGTATATCCATACAAATACTCTATGGAAAACCTACTTGAGAGCCCTCGTCATCTAGTGTACCTTATACCTCTCCTATTGTATCTTTCTAAGGATTGTGCATTGTTTCTGAAAAATAGTAAAATTATAAAGATATGTTGGGACTATATAAAGACATTGTTTTTAACAATTTATTACCTTCAAGATTACTACATTTGGGAAAGATTGCACATCATATGAATCTCTTTTACTAACATCCAGCTTACTGAATCAAGCACAGTGAAGACTAAGGCCATTAGAGAATGAAGAAATGAATAAGAAACTATAAGAATCGCTTTCTAAAGATTTGATAAGTGAGAGAGCTTAAGTCCTTATGATGTTACTACATTAGTTGCAACCAAAAATGATACAATGGAGGTTGTACATTGATTTGATAACCATTGACAAGATTCCAATCAGGTTAGATTTGATTGACCAAGAATTGAATGGCACTATGAGTATGAACTATTTGAGTTGTACAAGATATGCACCCAAACAATTTACAGAGTGATTAGAAACAACATTTGCAAGACTTGATGCTAGTAGTCGAAGCACTCAAGCAAGAACAATTTCATGTGAGCTTCAAAAAATGCTTTATCACGCAAGAGGAGCTTGCTTATTAAGATTGCTAATTTTACAACATAGGCCAAGTGAATGGGTCCTCGAAAGGTCAAAGAACATGTTGGAATGGAAAATTCCAAGGGATGTACATGACATAAGAAGCTTTTGTGGGTTGGGAAAGTTCTGAAGAAATTTTAGCAGTTCATGTGCATCATGAATAGATTGTATGAAAGGGAAAGTATTTATATGCATGATTGCAGCTCAAAGATTCTTTGCATAATTGAAAAGGAAGGTAATTGAAGGCCACAAGTTTGCTTTGTTAAATTTCCAACAAAATGCTTTAAGTTGAAAATGATTGTTGCAATCTGCGATAATTTGGATCATGAAAATCATTAAAATTCAATTAATTGAGTTAATCAGCTATGCTTCTTAGTTCATACGTCTAAACAAAAGCTTAAAACACACTTTTAACCTCATTAAGATGGAATTGGGCAAGCTAGAGTTGCAAAATCAGATGCAAAAACATAATATATTGAGGCCATAAAGTTCAGGGCATGTATTGGATAGTGACAAAGTCAAATACAGCATGGTAGCTGTTGCATTATTGTCATAGCCATTTAGTTTGTCACTGGAAGTTGTTCATGTTTTGTGGTAGTTGTGGATTTGTCATGGTGGTTGCACCTGTGTTTTGGCATATTTGTCTTCATGATTGACACTGTCACCTATTTTAAACGGAAAGGAAGAGTAATAGAAGAAAATGGTGTTTCTTTGAGTCCCTTGACATTTGGAGTTCTCCTGTTGACTCATATGATCAACTTTCAGCATAAATTGTAACACCCCTCTTCTGGCTTACCAGAACTCTGTCCTAAAACCAGGCATATTTTTTTATACATACATGATAATTGGTAATATCTGGTAATCGTTATATTTCTCCTTTTTTATTTCATCCAGCATATTCCATGGTTTCCATCTGTTACAAAATCCATAATCTACATGTGGACTCTGCTGTGGGGATTCAACACTTGTTTAATTTGCTTGTACCATCAAACTGTTACAGTCCACACTGGTTTACTTTGGATCTCCATGACACACAGCAACTCAGATTAGCACTCAGTGACTTGGACTCAGTCACAAATCCAAACAGTCTTGGCTTCACAACCAGTTATGATTACAAGGAAAAATTTGTTTACATTTTGTAGTCCCCATTTTGTTGTTTTGTCATCTAGAAGACAACTTTCTTTTGGGAGGGTTGGGGGGAGGAGGTGATGTAGTTGGTCAAGAGTGATTGTATTGTTTTAGTCGGCCAATTAAAGTAAATAAATAAATTCTAATGTATGCAGCAAATATTTTATATTTTATGTTGTTAAGTCCCTGAACATTTTGATTAGTTCTAAACGGGTAGTTCCCGACAATTGGTGTTCTAAACCACCGTCTGCAACTATATATGTCTTGTTTCATTTGTATCGGGGACAGCACAGATGATTGCATACTGTACTTATTGCCATTGATGAATGAGAATACTATTGTTTTGTGCATGTTATGCGTTCATATGTATTGGTTATGTATGTTTTTGTAAGTTATCTTCTCGTTTACTCTATTAAGCAGTCAAGTCATTCTCGTGAGTAAACATAAGTTTGATTGCGAAATCAAAAGAAATGATATGACTATTGATAGAAAAGAAAGGGATAGATCCTATGATGCTTATACTCCTCGTCCATATCCCACTTCTCCAAGCATGTCATATGAGTATGGAATTGAACAAGAAGAATTGTTGGATCACCTCAAAAAGGAGAACAAGAGCTTCTAGCAATAGTTGAACTGCAAGAGATTCAAGTAAAAAGAAATGCTATGCTTCTTGGTAGGATGAATGGGGTTAAATCGTATAATGTACAAAATTTTGGCATGAGATTTAAGGACATGGAAACAAATGTTGCCAGCCAATATCCTACTCCTCCCAATATGTCATATAGAGATGAATGTGAACATGAAGATATGCTCACCTTGAACAAGAGAAACAACAACTTTTGGCAAAGCTTGAGTTGTAGGAATCTCAACTTGTTGCACTTAAATGTTTAAATGCCCTCTTAGTGAAAAAAGAGGAAGAAACTCCTCACGAGGAAGGTTATATTGAGCACTATGAAGATGAGGATGATTAATACGATGCATCTAAATATGACTTCATGGAAGAAAATGAATATATTGATTATGATGAATCTGATCAAAGCTTTAAATGTGATCATAGTACTGATCCAAGCCAATGTGAGTCACCCAATCACAACATTGAATGTCCAAAGGAACTCATGTACCTGTACCAATAGTCCAAGCCACCAAATGAAAACGTCACTACCCATACAAATTTAGCAATAGTGCAGATCTAAAATGGCTATTAGCAAAGAGAAAGACAAGTTCCTACACAAAGTGTTACTGCTGTTGCTAAATCAAATGGAAATGATATGAACCAAAGGCAATTGAGACCAAGAACAACAATATTATAGAGAAGGTGAGAGAGAAAAGGATCTAGTGCAATAGTGGACAATGAACAAGAAAGATGTGCCAAAGGCTCATGATGAGGCACAATCAGTTCATTCCCAGCTACTAGAAATATAATATATAGACAAAGAGGAGATGTAAGAACCAAGTGTTTTTTCTTGTAGTCAAGTCACTCCTTGCATTCCTTGTGCAAATGACTTGACCTTCCCGCATGATCAAATAGATTCATCATAGGAATAGGTCAAATTACAAAGGGAACAGAGATGGTTGCACATTGTATAGGACAACCACTATACCACAAATGATACACCATCCTTTAATGTTGGTCCTAACCTACTCAATGGATATGATGATAAAAAAGATCATGAAATTGTTGTTTCTCCCTTTTTCCTAGCTCTTGTTAAGGATGTAAATGAAAAATTAGTCATATGGAGTGAGCTGCCTGTCATGTCCCCGATTGAGCCCTAACTTCATACTGGCGGGAAATAGTGTTTATTAACACTAAAGTAAAATTTGTATTTTAAATAATAAATAATAAATTTAAATTATTATAAAATAACATTTAAATTTAAATAAATGGTGCTTCTCTGGCCGACTCTTTTGGAGGAGGTGCTAAAATATAATATTTGAATTTAAAATCTTTATGGCTGACCTTTCTCAAGTTGGCGTGTTAATTTTTTCACACAACATTAAGTCTCACTATATATTAAAATTAACAGGGTTGTCTACATGCTAGATATTTTTTGGTCAGTATACCCTGCAAGCATTGCTGAATTAGTTGATAACTGGCTTATGTTGTCCATTTTCACAATGGCAAATTTGGTGAAGCAATTCAAACTTACAAGCCAAAATAGTCTGTTGTTAATAACAAATAATTGATCATCACAAATTACTCACACTTACCTTGAGATATGCGTACTTGGGATAGTCGGGGTCTGGCACCTTTAGTGTATAGCTTTCATCTGTACCAAATTGTAACTAGCAACACAAATAAAGAAAAGTCAGTTTTCTTATATGGTAGTTTTCTTAGTCATAACTCCTGATCTAATTTCCATTTGTTCCAAACAGCCATTTTACATGAAAAGGTCCATAGTTTGAGAGTGGTATACTACTTAGATCTATGATATATATCCTCTACATCTCTCTCATGGCATGACTTAAATATTACCATTCATGTATATTATTGAATGGAAACAGATTCTTATGGATTTTAAAGGCCCTATAGTGCGATCCAATATGACATGTCATCCTACAGATATCTTCACTGTTTTTACAGGCCTCTCTAGTGCCATTGAGTTGTATATGACCTGATGTAGAAGATAATAATTAATGGTAGTGCACTACTTACAAAACACACAATTCCTCTTCAAGATTGAAGAGAATATAACTTTATAGAGTTGAATACACATAAATGCCAAAAGACAAAATACGATTTTCAGATCTTCCCAAATTGACAAAAATTGCAAAAATTCTGGAGGAGAAAAAAGATATTACTGCCAAATGTAGAAGGACAAACTAGCAAAGGTGAACACAACAGTGGTATAGAATACAAATAGTAAAGTATGAAATGCCATTTTCTGAATTGGTTGAGACAAAATTCTTGACTTTTGCAAATCAAATGTACATATGTTGTACTCCCAAAATTTCAGTAGCAGTATTTTTTCTTGTCAGGAATTGTTTTATATTTCCTATAACCTATTCCCTAATATCATATGGTTTCTGCACTTTGATAGGCCTAATGCAGGATGACAATTAACAATCACTTAAAAGGCATATTTCAGTGATCTTTAAATATCTAAGACAAAAGTAAACTCTGACCGAAAGTTTCCAGATAATTTTTGGATCCTTGTATATCATGATTTTAATTTAAGCCTTTGAAACTTTTTATAGTTAAAAATAAAGCAAAGAGCATTAGGAGCAAAAAAGCTTATAGGGCTTCCTAAAAGCTCATAACCTTTTATTACATAGGTAGATTGTAGGCAATCTATGTTAGAAACAAAGACTGGCTGCCCTGAAAATCAATCAATATCAATTAGTATATGAAAAAGGAAATTATAATCCCTGGATCACCACAAACACCCCATCCCAAACTCTCTACTAGAGGAGCAGCTGTATATTTACAAACAGAAGCTCTCCAGCCAATGTTAACACATTAAGTAGAGAATGCAGCTTGAGCTGGAAGAGCTTACACAGTCGGTATGTTCTAATTTCAACTTTAGAGGAAATTCAACTAGTAGTTGAAATGAGCCAGTATGACGGTCGGCTGTTTAGATGAAGCGGCTTGAGCTAGACATGCATTGCTGGGAGGGAGGAACATAACAACCAATTTCACATCTTTCTTGATTAATATTAGCGCTGTCATTGCCGGCTCTTTATGTGAGATGGCTTGCGCTAGGCAGGGATAGCAGGGAAGAAGAACATAACAACCAATACCACAGTTCTCTTTATTAGAGAGTGATGAGAGGAGACCTTCTGGATATAAGTAATACACAGTTATATCCAGAATCTCTCATCTCATCACAATCGACTGTGATGTCATCATGCTGGCTGTTCGTGAGCCTACTTGAGCTATCGGGGAAAGAAGTAAACAAAAACGATTTTCAAATCTATGTTGATTAATACTAGATAGGGATAAAATGCAGGGTATTTACTTCAAGAAATAACCTCTGGCAAACTTTATAGAAATCTTAGCTAATTTTAATCAAATGAGGAGATAGAAATGACAAGATATAGCCACCCAAAAAATTCCTGTTGAGAGAATGCATACCTGGTCATCCCATGAGTCAATGGTAACGCGAAGGCCAAGCAGAAGATGATCTGTATTGTCCTCCTGGACGCGATAAAGATTAATGTTATGCAGCATTCTGCTGAATCCCTTTTGCAAAATTGCAGAGGATTGGGAATAAGAGGGCGGACCATTGCCTAAGATAGAAAGAGCGAAGTGCTTTGACACACCCACAGTGTGATTGCCATATTCAACATGTGCAGGCATGGGCCATATGCCCACATTCTCATCTGCCCTTCCAAACACAGTCCCCATTGTCGCCAAGTAAACCCAAACCCAGCAATGTATAAGAGCCATAGCAGGATTTGAACACCCTTCAAAGCCTACAGTAGATTATAATGCATTACACCCGCTACCTAGATAACTTCAAGGCAACAATACAATGGTTTTTTAATTTAGCTTTCGTCCATATATGGCAGGGAGCGGAGACCATTATACATATCTCATCACTCTCCACTCCAACATGTATGCAGTACCAACACTACCTAGATAGCTGCAAAGCAACAATATAATGGTTTTAAAATTTGAAGTTTTCGTCAGTCAAATGCCAGTGAGTGCGGACCATTTTCCATTTCTGCATTATTCTTATTCCACACACTAGTAACATGTCTCACGTATAATGTATGTACGCCAAACAATCGACCAACCTCACAGCTGCACAGTTAGAATGACTATCAGATATAATAATGTAATTCAGTTTGTCCGGAGGTGCTAGTTGGTAGGTGGGGGAAGGGGACCCAACCTTCGTGTTTCGGCGATTTGTTCTTTGTTTTGGCCGTTTTTGGGTACGTACCAATGCTTTCCTAATTTGTTACTTGCAATCAGTCTACCAAAACCGTTTATCTACCGTAACGTTGAATTCGATGGTCGTATGGTCGTATTGTCGTATTTGCACATTCTCTGATACGATACATTTACAATATTAGGAGGACAATACTATCCCAGAATAACTGTCATTAAAAAATTCATTCGGCTATCAATGAATACACCCATACAAAAGATCGTATCACTTCATACAATGAGTATAGAGGAGGAGTTAGAGGTTAGAAAGACCCAAACCAGTGTATAGATAAAAGGGGATTACAACCTCCAAAAACTTCGATTGAACCAAGTCTTTCGCGATAAAAATTATTTTCTCTTATAAAATTATATTGTGGAAATGACAATTATAATAGTTTGAATTTTTCATTAATTAAATTATATTTATATGGTATTATTATACTATTATAATAACTCTATATGTGTACGTATATATACATATATACATAGATACACATATATAATGTCTATATAATTATAATATAATATAAATAAATTATAGTGGAATGTACTGGTGTGAGTGTGTTAATAAAAACTCTTATCTTTTATCTTAAATTTGACAATCATTTACACATCAAAGTATTTAATATAATAATAAATACAAATATAAATATATGACATATGAATGAAATAATTTATTTCTTGTAAAATAAATATAAAATAATTTTAAAAATTGTGTATTTTAAAAAATAAAATAATTTATTTTCATAAAATTTTGATATTATTGATATACTTAAAATATGAAGTAAATAATTTATTAAAACTAAAGATAAAAGATATTTCAAATACATCTATTAAAAACATCAAACATGAATATATCTTATGTCCTTCATTTTAAATTTTACATGTCAAAATATTTATTTAATAATAAACATAATAGTTAATAATAAATATAAATATATGAAATACAAATAAAATCAAAATATTGTTTTTTTCTAAATTTAAATTTAAAAATGAAAAATGAAAAAACATTTAAATTATCATAAATTAAAATGATAGTTTAATTAAATTAGATTTTTCTTTATTTATTTTATTACAATTATTTTTACCATTTTATAATAATTTTACAAATGTAAAATAAAATAAAATAAATTTTCTATAAAATAATTTAAATTAATAAATCTCTTCTTAAAAAATAATTAAACATATAAAATAAATATTTTTTTTATTTTTTTTAAATCAGAAATATTAATAATAAATATTTAAAAACATTTAAAAATATATATTTTAAAATATAGAATTAAAAGTAAGTCAGAATCAAAATATATTCACGCCGTGAGTTTTTTAAATATTTTTTATTATTTCATATTATCTCCAAAACCAGAGGCTTTCTATTTGTCCGGTATATTAATGGAACAATTCCAGCTTGCTTGTGTTGGAGATAAACCCACGTGAAAATGTTGAGTGGATAACTAGGGATGAATTCATCGGTCTAGTTATTCTAATGCTACGAATTGGTTTTAAAACCCTCACATAGTGGGAGTACTTTTCTAGAGTAGAAATAAATTATATTTATATTTATATTATTTACTAGTACTTGTATTTAAACGTAGATAGGAAATTAAAGAAAAATTATAAATGAATTGCGACAATACAAAATTGGCTGTATAAAAATATATCTGTATAGACTATGCTTTGTATAATATAAGTAGGTATCTTTCTTTTTTTGGATTTGTTTTTTAACACTCCTTTGAACAATTTGTATCGAGTTTGCAATAGTCAAAGTTACATAAGAACATCTATTTTTCTTTTTTGGAAGCTCCTCTTTTCAAATGGAAACACAATGTTGACTAGAGTGCTTTGAACAATTACTATCAAGTGTGCATAAGTCAAAGTAAAATAAGAGCTTTGCAATGTCTTTTGTGAAGGTCCTCTTTTGAAGCCTTGGAATTTGTATGTAGTGAAACACAATGTTGTTAGATGAGAAATCCATAAATTGTAAAAAATTAACTAGATAAGTAAATTTAACTAGATAAATTTTGTAAGTGATTAGTTTTAGTTTTGTTACTCTATTAAAGAAGGGAATAATTAAAAGTGTATAACTTTGAGAGAGTGTAATTAATTGTACATACTAAACATGCTATTGTGAGAGCAAGTGTAGGCAAGCTCCTTCTTTATGATAATGTTGTATGGTTTTTTTCAATTTTGGAATAGCGATCAAAAGAGAATGTGGGCTTTATGCGAAGGCCTTTTAAGGATTTGACTCTAGACATTGTCGTAAATGTGAGGCCTTGTCTTTTAGTTTTGCCAATATTGATTGTGGCTTTATTTAGTGTAAGCCCTTGTGATTTGTGTATAGTGATAGCTGTGTATAGTGATAGCCCATGCCATGGATAGTGGTATCTATCTATGGTTGTCTCATTATATTGGTTGTATAGGTATGGTTTTTCATCCCATGGTGGACCATTATAGTTATCAAATGTGACTGTAACATATGTTGGCAATTCAGGTGGTTTAGGACCATTGGGATATACAATATCTTTGGCCTGTCCAAACAATCCATTTACAAATCCAGCTTGGGTCCACAAGTTTGGTGCAAGCATGACTCTTTGACCTTTTCTTATTAATACATCTTAGGAAAGTTGTGTGCCATTATTATCAGTACATAATTTAGGTTGTGTGTTGACTACACAACTAAGTGCAATAGGTACATTGATCAATTTCAACATTTTTTTGTTGTGTAATGTTACCAACTCATTTGTAGCAAATAAGTGTATTGACTAGTCAAAATCTTCTTGTTCAGTTTTTGTTAGGTTCTTGTTTGTGTGAGTCATGAACAAGTCCCAATCATGTTTTGTTGGTTTTGCATTGCGAATGTTTTGTAATGTCTGATGAAATTGTATTTGAATTGGGTCATCACCTTCTTATCTAAAAATTGTTTGAAATGTAACAATTGTATTAAATTTGTGTCATAGGTTTCTTGCAGTTGTGTGTGATGCATAGATAGGTTTATCCATAACATGTGGCAGTTGTGCAAGGTCTCCTCCTATAAGAATTATAGACATGTCACCAATGCAAGTATTTTGTTGATAGGGGATTGCTTCACATAACCGGCTATCAATTTTCAATAGAAGTTTTGGCCCAATGAAGCTCATCTCATCAATGAGAATGTATTGTATATTTTTTCATGTCTTCTTGAAATGTTGTTAATGTTTGTCCTTGCAATGGTTTCATGTCTCTAATTGGAATCTTGAGGGTTGCATGTATAGTTGAGGCTTGTATATTAAATGTTACAATTCTTGTTGGAGAAAGAACAAGGATTGGGTTTACTTTTGTTGGTAGGAAAGTTTGGAGTGCATTTCTAATGCAATTAATTAGATAGGATTTGTTTGTGCCTGCAGTTCCTTGTATGACCATATGTAGCTATTGGTTAGATCTTTTCTCTATCAAGTGATTTGTTATTATAGTAAGTGTTAGTTGTTGTTTTGGTGATAATGTATAGTTATGGTCAAGTACAAACTTGAAGGGGAACACATCTTGTTGGGACATCTTGTTGGTGTGCAAAAAATGAATTGCAACATCATGTAAATTTGTAGGGACATTATGATTTTCCCATTTGTTGTTGTCAAAATCACATCATCTTCGCATTTTAAGTTTCTTTAAATTAAGATTATCAGTAAGGCCCAATTGAGATAATAACTCCCATTCATTCATTGCTAGTGTTTCATGTTGATCCATATCTTCATCAGAACTATTATCCTCTTCAAGAACATCTTCAGATTGTTCACTGTGACTAACATGCCATGCATTGTATTTTTTGTATACATGTGCTTCCAATTATTGATGATTTCTTCTTTGGTATGGCCTATATCTTCATTGATTTGTCAAAAATATTTATATAGAAGTAACTCACTCCAACAAAATGTTTCAAAATATTTAGTCTTCTTTTGGAATGGTATAGAAACATGGAAATACTTGCACTATTGCTTTTTCTATTCTATTTAGTCATTTGCATCCTTTGCGAGAAGTGGCATATGTTAAGGATCTTGTTGATTCAATTAGTGATACCATTTCTAGGTGACATGGGCGATGCATGTAGGATTGTATGTAGTTAGATTGTATCTCACAACCATCGTTCAATTTTTCAGGTGATGGAACACTTTTTTACCTACATTTAGTGATACAAAATTTCTATTACAAATCACAAGAGGTGATTTTTGTAGCATATGACATGTTTCTTGGGCTCCTATATCTCGTTCAGCAACAATCTCTACCATGAACTTTTGATATGCTTTCAAAGCTTGTGTTGGCATGATATTTGTCATTGATGCCAATGGACACATGGTTTATTACTCAATTTGTTGGTATGAAGTTTTTCATTGATGTCAAAGGACACATGGTTTATCACTCACTTCCTAGTGATGTTGCAAAGATAGTAAAGGTTGGTAAAGTCACAAATGTTAGTGCATGGTAAGGGATGTGTTATTAATGCAAAGGTCAAGGTATTTGATTCTTTGTTACAAGGATTTCATGCAAAGATTGAATAAGGTATCAGTATCACAAGGGCACTAAAGTGAGTTGCTCTCAAGATGTCACAAGGGCTTTGGTGGTGTAAGGTTCTCTTCATGTTAATATTGCAAAGACATCACATCATGTTGCACAAGGTTACAAGGGTTGTCATTGCATTTCACAAGCATTTCACTGTGTTGAAGGTGTTGATGGTACACAAGCATTTTTTGAAGGTTTTAAAAGGACCATTGATTTATGTTATTGTTGTCAAATAGGATTGCACCCTAGCTAAGATTGACTCAATTATCCTATTGAAACATGGAAACACTCTTAGGTTGTGGGTGACCTATGGCAAGAATGAATCTCCAGATAGGGTTGGTTCCCCTGGTAGATCACCTAAACTAAAAGACTTTTCCAAGGAAAAGGGTTTAGAAAGATAACTTGAAATGAAATCCTAAACCTAATTGGTGATGCACCAAAACTTTTACTTGTCTGTACTATCTCAACTTCACAATCAGATTTTAAAATATTAACTTTCACAATCTCAGATGAAACAATGCAACACATAAGTAATTTGCATGAAGGTTTGATACTAAACACAATGTGCAACATGTATTACAACGAAAATTTTGCACACACACTTGCAATATTGGGGCATGCAAAAGGATTTGAAAGTTGAATCACAATTTAACATCAAACCATTGAATGCAAAAATGAGACAAAACCATGAGATAAGAATGCTCTGCTATTTTTATTGCTATAAAAGGAGTATGAGAATATCACAATCTAAGTAAAAATCAAGCTTACAAAGCTCTCTACAAATGATGAAGAGAGAAAGAAGCAAATCTGAACTGAGAAAAAACTAATTTTTTCTACAATATATAACTCCAATGTGCCTCCATGAGTGAGAAGGGAAAAATATGAGTTAACTGTTCACCATAATAGAAACTTCAGTGTCATTTTTGAGCAAAGGGAAAAAACCTCAAAAATAGGGCCCAAAACTACTCCAAACTGAGTGAGAAAAGATGGAAACTTTCCCTCCTAAGTAGATCGACCCAAAAGGACTCAAAAATCACCTAGTTCTACTGAAAATCAGAATTAGAAAGCTTAGTTCGTTGAATCCTTCCAATTTGCACAATTGGAACTCAAGCATAAATAGAAGGTAAACTAAAAGTTGCTATAAGGACACTCAACACTTTTTTTGTTCTTATCTTACTACATTTTAACCAACACTTATTAAAGCAATTTATAAAAACATTACTTTAATAAAGTCTTACAATGTTTTTTGCAGTTTCAACTTTACAAAATAGAAAGAAGACTGACTTAGGACTGGTGAAAAGTTATTGAAAACTATGAATTGGGTCGGTGAGAAATTTAAAGGGTTTTTTCACCTCATTGTTTTTTATTTTTTGTATAAAAATCTCAAAAACCTAGATTGTAGTTCTTGATATATGATTGAAACACGTGATTGCTCATTGTCATCAATTTTCTTGTGAACTTCAGAGTGATCTTCAGTCTTTTCATGTTGTCCACTTGACATCTCTCTTGCTGCCTTTGGAAACTTGTCACGTGATGGTTGTAATCTTCCCCTTGTTCTTTGACTTGACTGTCTCTCAATCTTTTTTACGAGTATGTCTACATTGATGAGTACTGTCACTTTCATGCTATTATTTGAAGATTGCCCAATACTTTTTGCATGACTGTCCTTAATCTTTGATGCATTTGTCTTCACTTTGAGTTTTCATGCTTTAAGGAATTTGGCCTAACTTCACTTTTAACCTTAACCTTAACTGTCCTTAATTCATTGATCATGGCAAAGATTTCTATCTTTACTTATAAGGACTGTCAAACACCATTTCATTAAGAAAATAATACTAAAATTTGAGATCGTTGCCCTATGTTGATTAACTGTATTGTCCTATGATAGTGACTATGATGACTCCCCTACACATTGTGGTTCCATTGAACAAGTATGATGAGTTTACACGCCTATCCCTATTATAAACTAAGAGGGCAGCAAGTTGAGCTCAACCCTTATGGCAATCCATTTTACTCTACATACTATGATGTCAAACAAGATGAACCATGTAATGATAAATGAACCTGAGCTTCAAATGATGCATTAATTCTTCTACTCCTAAATACTCCTAAAATCTGCAAACTTCATTCCAGCTCTACCTAATTGAGTTGTAAGCGAAAATTAGGTAACATTTTGGCAACATCTTAGGGGTGTTTGCCTTCTAAACAAATAGACCAACAGCCTTGCATATCCATTGGGCATAGGAGTCAAATTCTGCGCCCCTTGACTTTGAACCATTGCAACTCAGCTGTAAAACTCCAAACAGCAGCAAAAACCAAACTAAAAGCAAACTACAAGACCCTAATGGCCAACAAACATGTGTAATGGTACTTAAGGATGTGTGATCGAAAATATGCATAATGAAATGAATTAAATAATATTCAAACACACCAATAAGACATTGTATCAAAATAGAAAATAAAAGGTAAGTAGATGCAAACTCAATATTCTGCTTCGATTGTCGTCCTATTGTCCTCTATCTTCAGTGTTTTTGTTGATTCCAGCTTTTGCTCTCAGATTTATGTGCTAGGCTCAACAAACTGTCTTCCTAAAGAACGAGATTTAAATATGATGCATGATACAAGACTAAGCCATGATATGGAATTGAACTAATATGCTTGAAGTAAACATGATGCTATGATATTAAAATGCTAAATGAATTAAATGCATGAACTCTAATTAATTGCCTATTATTAATGCTTAGATTCACATAGGTATTTATAGAGTTTTTCGACTGATTCTGATTGGCTGTCTTGATTGACGGTTGTGATAATTCCTGACAGATCGAATGGCTGAAGATGGATGAAACTAAAGAGAAAATAGAAGAAAAGTTGAAAACAAGATTTTTCTATTTTTATGAAAGAGGAAGAGATAAGAAGATAAGAAATCATCTTTCTTTAAAAGAATAAAAGAAAGATTTAAAAGCTGATAAATAATGAAATAAAAATTCAATTATTTATTTGTGGATGAAATTCAGCTTTTTCTTAATTAAATGAAATATTTAATTAAGCTTTTAAAGCAGAAGAAAGTTTGTGATAAGAATAAAGCTTTAATTAGGGTTTTTGAAGAAAGCAGAAGATCTCATATTTAAATAAAATATTTAATTATGATATGAGAAGAAAACAGAAGATTTCACAATTAAATAAAATATCTAATTGTGATTTAGAAAGAAAGCACAAGATCCTTTAATTAAATAAGATTTATTTAATTAAATCACTTTTATGAAATTAATTAAATGAAATATTTAATTAATTAGAAGAAGAATTTTAAAATAGAAGAAAGATAAATATTTAAACTTAATTAAATCAAAAGATTTAATTTAAATTCAAACAGTGATAATTAATTTAAATAAATAATATGTATTTATTTAATTAATTAAGTGGACATATGAAAATAATTAAATAAAATAAATTTATTTAATTACGAAAGAAGAATAAAATGAATGAATAATATAATTAAATTAATCAAATTTAATCATATGTAGAGAATTTTTAGATAAATTAATTAAATAATAAATATTTAATTAATTGTCAAGATTATAGACATGACCATTTTTATGTGTATACATTTTGCCCCTCTTTGAAGTGATGTGTGAAACGCATTGCTTCAAAGAAAATAAATTTTTTTTTGCCCCTGATATGTTTCTGATTTTTGATGCCGATGATGCCCCCTCGGGAGGTAAATCACGGAAGATGATGTCAAGAATGATAGGGGAACAATGATTTAGCTCCCGATAAATGATGTTTGTGATGGCCCAGTGAAAAATAATATGAAAGGAATGAAAAATTCCATTAACCCCCACCCTAATAGACCCTTACAAGGTAAAAAGGGGTAAAATGAAGTGTCATTTTCACCCTACTGCTACAGTGAAAAGTGAGCTCTGATAGTGACTTGGCGAGATGGAGATCCCATTGCACAGGCATAGATTCGAGCGAGCGCACCGATACCAGAGACCAGCTGCGTATGGACCACCGGTGAGTGATTCCAACCGTTTATGATTTCGAATTTCGCATTTTGAATCGATTTTGCAAATGTTATAGGTCGATTTTCAATTTTTTACCACATTTTAGCGCATACGAGAAAACTTTTAGTGCATTCGAAAAATTCTGTAGCGCATATAGGAAATGTTGTAGCGCATATAGGCGTAGGTTAAAAATTGATCGTGTAGCGCATTCGACAGATAGAGTAGCGCATTTAGGTTAAACACGGCTAGTATGATCATGTAGCGCATCTAGGGCACAGAATGGCGCATATAGGACTAGGGCCACGAAATGGATAAAGTTGCACATTTGAGAGTTAAAATGGCGCATCCACAGGATAGAATAGCGCATATCGAGTTTTAGTGCATTCAGGAAAAATTTTAGCGTATACGAAAAATTCTGTAGCACATCTGTGTTTTAGCGCATCTGGGCAACAGAATAGCGCATATGGAAAAATTTTCACAGAATGCTTGTGTGATGAAAAATGATGATTTAAATTGCTTCCGTAGTCAATAGATAGATGAATTGTAGTACCATCATGCTGATATGAGAAAAATGATGGAAAATATGATAAAGAACTGATAACTTTGCTTCCAAAATTGAAAACAAAGAGTAGATAGCTGATAACTTTGTGGCGAACAACAAAGAGTAAATTGATTGATTGATTGATTTTGTGGTTGATAACTTTGTTTCTCGCGATTGAAAACAAAGAGTAGATGTTTGATAAATTTGCTTTCTGCGATAGAAACCAAATAGTAAAATGAGGTTACAAATTTGCATTCATGATTGAAATACAAATAGGAAATGATTTGTGTGTTGATAAATTTGCTTTCCTGAAAAGAAAAACAAATAGTAAATGATGATAGAGTAGATTTGATTTGATATTCAAATAGATTGATGTAGCACTTGATATGGGTCATTGATATGATTTGCTGGATAGATAGTTCTCATGATATGAGTCTGATTTATGTGTCATTTGTGATGATCAAACAAAATAGGAGGCTTTTAAAAGCCTCCAAATTATAGAGTGGTTCCCACTATGTTGGGAGCGAGTAGGAGAGCTTACTCCAGCTGAGCTACAGTTGATAGCAGATTGCGGACTGGGACCTTTGTTGACGATGCCACGAGGTATTCGGACCAACAGGGGACTATTGACCGCTTTGGCAGAGAGATGGCACTCGGAGCATAACCCTTTTCACTTGCTGACTAGTGAGATGAGTGTGACGCCCGAGGATGTGTACAGGATTCTTGGGATCCCAGTTGTTGGTGCCCTTGTGGTTTATGACCACAAGGAGATTGGTGGTACCGAGGCGCTACGACAGATATGTGGCGATGCGAGCATTTGTGGCTACTGGATAGATTGGGAGGATTTCAGTAGGTATCCAGCCTTAGTGGCTGTGTTGGCGGCATTTATTGGAGGCTTCCTTGGAACGGACCATCGGTTGAAGGGTTTTGCAGTTGGTTGGGGTAGGATGTTGGAGTGGTTGGTGACACAGCCACGGAGGTTCGCCTGGGGGAGCTGTGTATTAGCTGACATGTATCATGATCTTCATCAGGTAGTATATAGAGGATCTACTAGCTTGGCGAGTGGGGTGACGCTTCTATAGATCTGGGCGTGGGAGCATATTGCGATCACGAGACCCCATTGTACGAGAGATAGGCCAGCAGGGAGGCCCTATGTGTATGCATATTCTGGTGCACTTGTCCAGCAAAAGCTGGGCAAGGTAGAGTATTGGCAATGGGTATTGGATGATATAGATGCAGTGATATGGAGACCGTACACGGATTGCGAGGCATGGGCGAGTGATCACTTAGAGATGTCATTTGTCTGCAGACCACGATATCTGATAGGGCGGATCCCCTTTATTATTGAGAGATTTCTGGCATTACGGGTCCTGAGACAGTTTGGATTTACATAGCGGATGCCCCAGGGCGTTGCTCATTATGGGCGGCGCAAGGGTGATCTAGGATGGGGACCGTGCATTCGATACCAAGCAGCATACACAGAGTATTCTACCTTACAGCCAGAGGTATGGACAGCAGACCAAAGGTGCAGGATGCAGGGATGACAGATGATTATGCACAGTATTTCCATACGCATCCATTTTCACGATTTACAGTGCCAGATGAGCCACAGATGATTGGGGTATCACCACAGCCAGGGACAGGGAGACAGGAGGATGTGGCCGGTGGAGAGCAGGCTATGGGCGGAGGAGAGGAGGGGGAGGGAGATGAGGAGGAGGGAGAGGAGGGTGAGGAGAGCGGAGATGGAGGAGATGAGGATGAGGACAGCTCAAATGACGGGGATGATAGGGGAGATGATGCGGATGAGGAGAGGCAGCAGAGGTTGGATAGTCTGGGCAGAGCACAGATTGTTCGGCGAGCTAGATCCAGTGGCAGACCACGGACAGTGATTAGGGTGTCATCCTCTTCTCAGCAGGCACAGATAACTGCATTGCAGGCTCAGGTTCAGACTTTTCAGGGACAGCAGGCACAACTGCAGAGCCAGCTAGCTCAGGCTCAAAGTGTGATAGTGCAGTTGTAGGCACAGTTTTCACAGGCCTAGTCGCAGATACAGGCTCAGGCTCAGGCACAGGTTCAAGTTCAGGCTCAGGCACAGGTACCCACCCCAGATTCGCAGGTGACAGTTGGTAGCGGAGAGGGATGCACTTAGACGACGGGCACTGGAGGCCGAGGGTGTGGCACAGAGACTCATGGGTACTGTAGAGAGTACATCATTACGGGAGACCATTGTAGAGGGATTTGAGGCAGCCAGAGAGGCCGAGTACTACAGAGTCCAATATGAGGAGTTGTGTCCTCCCGAGCGGCGAGAGCCTTATCCACGATCACATAACAGGACGAGGACCCGATCACGGACATCAACACATGGCAGAGAGGTTACAGGGCCTCGACAGGATCCTGATGTAGGGGTTAGTCGCAGGCCGCCTCCTTCCGAACCAGCTCCTTCAAGGGCATCTACCAGCTAGTGTTTGGGACTGATATATTTTGCACATATGCATGGCATGTATATTGAGTTTTGATCATATCTCATGTATTATGTTTTGAACTTTTTAGTTTCATTTGGACATTGGACATTTGTATTATTTTGATGAGCGATGATATGCAGCGGCGATGTTTTTGATGATGATATGTTTGTGCATTTTTGATGTGATATGGATGCTACTCGTATGCATGTATGATATGAGATGGATTTTGATATGTTTTTATTGTTTTTGCGGACTAATCTTATGATGCAGGATGATCTAATGATGTGATGCAAATGGATAATCTAGGATGTAGATGCAATGATTTTGATAATGTAGATATGAGATGTTGATTTTTGAATTTTGTTTCAAATGCAGAAATGAATAGTATGTATATGAAATGCATCATGAAATTGTGATATGAGAATGGTAGATAATGAATGTGATACTGATAATGATAATGGTGAAAAGATAAATGATATGTTTGGTAATGATTATGTAATGAAAATGGCAATGTGATGATAATAGAATAATTATAATGTGGAATGCAATAATATGAAAGGAATGAGTGCAATGGTAATGAAATGATATAAATGGTAGTAAATGATAAATGATAAAATGGTAATGGGATGATGAATGATAACGATATGAGAGAAAAGATAATGATAATAGTAATCGAGAAATGATGACGTTTTTGAAAAATAATGAAAATAATGATATGAAATGATGAATGAATGATGATGAGAATGATAGAAATGATGATGATAATGATAAGAATGTAAGAAAATTATAACGAATGAATCTAATGATAGAAAATGAAATAGAAATAATAATGATAATGATAATGATAATGAATATGAATGAGAAATGATAATGATAATGATAATGAATGAAGATGAAATAGAAATGATAATGAATGAGGAATGATACCAATAATAATAATGATGAAATGATAATGACTGATAAATGAAAATGATAATGATAATGATGAAATGATAATGAATGAAGAATGAGAATGATAATGATAATGATGGAAAATGAAATAGAAATGATAATGAACGAGAAAGGATAAATAATGATAATGAAATAGAAATGATAATGATAATAATAAAGATAATGATAATGATATAAAAATGATAATGATAATGATAGATGAGAAATGATAAATGAATGAGAAATGAGAATGATAATGATATGAAAATGAAAAATGAAAAATGAATGAGAAATGAGAATGATAATGATATGAAAATGAAATAGAAATAATAATGAACCAAATGTCCAAATGTCCTCCACAAAGGGTTCAAAACGACATGACAACCGTTAATGTTTTCATTCAGCCTTTTTAGAATACTGATGTGAATCTAATATGCAGATATATACAATGATCTAACAAATATGCAACTAAATGAAACTAACCAATTTGTTGAGCCTGTTATCAGCATTCTTGAATCATCATAGAGCATTTTAAAATGTTGGAAGTATGTACAAGCATCAGAGGGGAAATTAGCGCCAATGATGACCTGAGTACAACTTTCATGATTTTTGATATAGCAAGCGAACACAAGCATCGAGGTATAATTGAACCGAGATGACCTGAGCATTTCTTGCATAAACAGTCAAAGATTAACCACCCTTCTGATGCAAATGTGGAGCTGTCCTCAATGATATTGCTTTGATAATCATGTCTTGTGACATATTTGCATCTGATTGATTGTTAACCTCAAGACAGCAGACAAAGAAAAATCATTCTCGTTCCTTGCCACTCTAGTTCAGTACATCATCGAGTGTGCTCCAGAGTAATGATATCGAAAATCAAACAACCTTTGTTCAAAATGTAATACTGTTATTTCATACATTATTTAGATTTTTGGATCATCCAATAGACAACGATATGGTATCTGCTGAAAATTTGTTCATGATACGGAGCGATGATCAGATAAGGTTTCGTGTGAGTTGGTTGTTTGCTCATATGATCGGATTTTATGACATTGTCCAGCTGTCTTAGAATGCTATGAAAGTTACGTGCCCCTAGTTGAGTTTTTGCCCCGTTTATTGACACAACTTGCGAAAAAGAATATGTACAATGATCAAGCCATGGTAAGACGTTTTATCACGCTAGGAAAATGACGGCAAGATGATGCAAGTATGACCCTAAGATGCGAAAAAGATGCAAAAAAAGGAAAGCTAAAAAGCCAAAGTGCAAAACAGGAACTAATAGATGGAGAGGTACAGATAGCGTCTGTTTGTCAGATTTTCACTATCTGTATTTATTGCATTTTTCTGATGTATTTTGATTTTTTGTATATTTTCTGTCAATAGACTGCCTGTTTGCCAGGTTTTCACCCTATGACATTTTTCTGATTTTTTTTTTTTCAGGACTTTTGCTGTTGTTTTTGTATTTCTTCAGGACTTTTTCTGCTGTTTTTGTATTTTTTCAGGACTTTTTCTGTTGTTTTTGTATTTCTTCAGGACTTTTTCTGGATGATGATAGCTGACTTAAACATAATATTTCTTGAGATGCATGTTGTTGATGGGTTCATCAAACAGGTCCCCTTCTGGCGTCGATAACTTGTATGCTCCTGAACCGTAGACTGCGATAACCACATAAGGGCCTAGCCAATTTGGTTCAAACTTTCCTTTCTTTTCTTTGTCTTGCTGATTACATGGATTTTCTTTCAGAACTATATCACCCACCTAAAAGGTATGTGGCTTTACTTTGTGATTATAGCTGCGAGACATCATCTGTTGGTATGCCTTCAAATGGTCAGCTGCTCTCTGTCTCTTTTCATCTAGAAGTTCTAACTCTTGTAGTCGGGAAACTCTGTATTCATCATCTGTTATGAGACTTTTTAGTGATACTCTTAGTGATGGTATTTCAACCTCTAAAGGCAATATGGCTTCTGCTCCATAGACAAGAGCAAAAGGTGTTGCTCCCGTTGGCATTCGAACACTAGTTCTGTAAGCCCACAAGGCGCGATTGAGTTGAACATGCCAATCTTTTCCTGAATCATTTACGGTCTTCTTCAAAATCTTTAGTATAGTCTTGTTTGAGGCCTCTGCTTGGCCATTCCCTTGTGGATAGTAAGGCGTTGAATATCTGTGCTGAATATGGAATCATAGAGTTCATCAACATCCTGATTCTTGAAAGGTCGACCATTATCTGTAATAATGGCATTAGGAATACCATACCGACAAATAATGTAATTGAGTATGAAAGATGAAATTTGCTTTTCGGTGACTTTAGAGAGAGGTACCGCCTCAATCCACTTAGTGAAATATTCTGTCGCCGTGATGATGAACTTATGCCCATTTGAAGATGAAGGATGAATTTTTCCTACTAGATCTAACCCCCATTGAGAAAATGGCCAGGTTGGTGTGAATGAGTGAAGTTCTTGTGCAGGAGCATGAATAAAATTCCCATGAATCTGACATTTTGAGCATGTTTTAACAAAAGTGAATGATTCCCTCTCCAATGTAGGCCAGTAATAACCCATTCTAATCAATTTCTTGGATAAAGTTAGTCCACTCGAATGAGTACCACAAATGCCCCCATGAACTTCTTGTAAAGCTTTGTCAGATTCGTCACATTCAAGACATCGAAGTAAAGTACCATCAAGACCGCGGCGATAAAGGGTATCAGTGATAAGGGTATAGCGAGAGGATTGTTGGATAAAGTTACATTTTTGGTTACGGGTTAAGTCGAGTGGCAAAATATCATCTTTTAGGTAGGCATAAATCTTACCATACCAGGGCGAATCGGATCCTACCAAGTGGCAGATAATTTGGCTTTCGGGTGTGTCATAAGCAGGTGTAAATAATTGTTCCACCAGAAATTCATAGCGAGTCTATTTTTCTAGGAGTTGTACCAATGATGCGATCGTAGCCATAGCATCAGCTGCTTTGTTATCAATCCTTGGAATTTGTGTGAACTGAATGTCCACAAAGTACTCTTTGAAGTCATCGATCATCTTTTTGTATGGCAACAACTTGTCATCTTTAGTCTGATAATCATCATTGATTTGATTAATGACTAGTTGTGAGTCACCATAAACTTGTAGCTCGGTAATCCTCCATTCCAATGTTGTCTTTAGTCCAGTGATTAGTGCTTCATATTCGGCTATGTTATTGGTGCATGGAAACATTAGCCTATATGACCGAGGAATAGTATCTCCTTGAGGGGTGACAAAGAGAATGCCTGCCCCCAATCCATGTTGAGTAAAAGAACCATCAAAGTATAAGGACCATAGCTACTTAGATTCTGTAATGAAAACATCGGCATCTGGAAATTCAATGTGTAAGGGGTACTCTGCTTGTAGGGGAGCATCTGCTAGTTGATCAGCGATAACTTGTCCCTTGATTGCTTTGCGATCAACATAGTGGATGTCAAACTCACTCAAAATCATAACCCATTTTGCTAACCTTCCTGTTAGTGATGCTTTACTAGGTAGGTACTTGAGTGGATCAATTTTTGAAATAAGATTGATTGTATGAGTTAGCATGTAATGTCAAAATTTCTGTGAAGCAAAGACTACTGCTAAACAAGCCTTCTCAATGAAAGTGTAGTTAAGTTCATGACTTGTTAGTGTTCTGCTGATGTAATAGATTGCATGTTTTTTCCCTTCATGGTCTTCTTGTGCTAATAATGCCCCCAAAGATGTCTCGGTTGTGGCAATATACAGGATCAATGGTTTGTCTGGATTTGGTGGTACTAGAACTGGTGGTTTCATCAGGTACTGCTTGAGTTGTTGAAATGCCATTTCACATTTGTCATCCCATCGAAAAGGAACGTTCTTATGCAGGAGATGTGTGAACGGTAGACTTTTGTCGGCCAATTGCGCAATGAATCTTCTTATGGATTGAAGTCGCCCTTGTAATGATCTCAATTGACTGATGTTCTTTGGGGGAGGCATCTCCATGATTGCCTGAACTTTAGCAGGATCTACTTCAATTCCCTTTTCTGAAACAATATATCCTAAAAGTTTTCCAGATGTGACCCCAAAAACACATTTCTTGGGATTTAGGCAAACTTTGAATTTTTCCAATCTGGTAAATATTTTGGACAATATTTCCAGGTGTCCTTCTCTGGTGTATGATTTTTCCAATATGTCATCTACATAATCTTCCATGAATGTATGCATCATGTCATGAAAGATCATAGTCATAGCTCTCTGATAAGTAGCCCCAGCATTCTTTAGACCGAAAGGCATGACATTCCAACAGTACGTTCCCCATGGACAAGTGAAAGATGTTTTCTCTTGGTCTTCTAGTGCAATCTTGATTTGGTTGTAACCAGAGAAACCATCCATTAATGAATACATAGCATGGCCAGCTGTTAAATCAACTATAGTGTCAATGCTTGGAAGCGGAAAGTCATCCTTAGGGCAGGCCTTGTTAAGATCTCTGAAATCAGTGCACACCCTAATGCGTTTATCTAGCTTTGCTACTGGGACAATATTGGAGATCCATTCTGCATAGGCAATTGATCTTATAAATCCTGCATCTAGGAGTTTCTTAAGTTCCTCTTTAACCAGTAGCGCAACGTGAGGATGCATCTTTCTGAGTTTTTGTTTCACTAGTTTAGCTCCTGGTTTGATAGACAAATGATGCATTATGAGATCAGGATCAAGACCTGGCATGTCTGCATATGACCAAGCAAAATTGAATTGATTTTCTTTGAGAAAGTTCATGAACGCTGGGATTTCATTATCTGTCATTGATTCTACTACCTGTAAAATCCTTGGATTATCTGTAGTTTCAATATTGATTTCCTTTGTAGGCTCGATCAAAATGGGCAATCGCTCATGATAGTGCTCCGGGAGAGTGTCAAGAGTCCCATCAGCTGGTGCCTTGAAAAGGTTTTCACCATCTGATACGCTCTTTATTTTATCTTTTGTTTGATCTAGCACTGCCAGATTCTGGTTTTCACCACTAGATCATTCTTTTTTATTTTCTTTTTTGCAGCTAGGAGACTTGACACTCTCCTGATTAAAGACTTTGTACCGAAAATCGCTAGTGGAACAATCATTTACATCATCTGCGGAAAGGAAATTTATGATAGCTTCGTCGCTGGGAAAAATAGGTAAATCAATAGGTTCAGTTAGATCCCAATCAATGAGATCAGGATGGATCAAAGGTAACAAGTCATTTGGTCTTGTGAAATCGGCAATGGTTAGGGTCAAAACAGAGTTATCGGTAGGATCCAAGGTATGAGGTAGATCAATGATGGCACTATTTTCCTGATAGTCTTGTTCGTTAAAATCCGACTCAGTATCACTAGACTCATAGTTGCTTTATAGTTCAGATTCTTGTGGTTGGGACCCTGAACCTTCTCCTTTGATTAAAGTAGGGGTATACTTGTGTATGACGTCTACCTCTTTGTCTCTCCAAAATTTATCATCATGAGTGGTATCCCATTCATATTCAACAGAGTCTGTATCAGAGTTATTTTCTATGAAATTCAAGGTTGCTACCAAACATGCATCCTTTTTATCAGAACCTTCTTGCAATGTAAAGACATTCCCCTGTGATTGGTTGGATGGGGTAGCGTCATAGCCTAGTCCAGTTTTATCATATGCAACAAGCCCTGGAAGATGGATAGGTTCAACTACACCTTCTTTTCTTTTTCCAATAGGACCATTGTCATATCCCATCTTTTGCATGATGGAATACCCTTTCCCATATTGGTCAGTTGGTAAGGTGATATTTAGGACTGTTTCATCTTCATCCTTATAAAGCCAATTCAGAATTGTTGTATCCTCAGGATCTTCCATAGGTAATTTTTCTTTGATAAATTGTCCATTGAACTTGGTAGTTGGCTCTATTTGTAGTTGTGCTGATGTTGATGCTATTGATATATGTTGTGTAATAGAAGGTTGTCCATGTGATCGAGGTGATGTAGGTAGATTAGCAAGACAAAGAGAATATTCCCCAACTCCACTTTCCTTGAACTGCAGTTTCTTGTCAAAGCTTTTGGCTAATTGACTGATGTGCATATCATTCTTAAGAGAAGTATTAGCAAGTGCTTCTTGATTGTTTGGAACCAAAGTATCCTGACTAGCTTTGACATTGGCACAAGTTTGAATGTTTGAATTATCAGCTGATATAGTGAACTCCTGTCCGTCATATGGAAACTTAAGACATTGATGGTAAGTGGACGGATCAGCTTGCATTTCATGAATCCAAGGACGACCCAACAAGATGTTGTATGCAAGATCCCGGTCTAAAACTTGACAAAAGGTATTTTTGATAACAGGTCCCACTCTGATTGGTAGCATGATTAGACCTTTAGACGTTCTTTACTCATCATCATAGGCTTTTATAGTAATCTTCCTTCTAGGATCAATGGAGTCCTCCAAAAATCCTAAAGCTTGAACCACTTTCAAAGTACATATATTTAAACCAGACCCTCCATCTATTAGGACACGTTTAACACGGAACTTATGGATCATGACCTCTAAGTATAATGACGAATTGTGGGGATGAGTCATGGAAACATCATCTTTGTTAGAAAATGAAAGACATGTAGGTGAGGACAAATGTCCTACCATGGCTTGAAATCGGTTCACATCCAAATCTGTGGATATAGTTGTTTCAAAAAGGGCTTTCTCTAAAATTTCCTTATGTGCAAGAGAAATCTTCAGGAGTTCTAAAATGGAAATTTGGGCTGGAGTTTTTTGAAGTTGGTTAACTAAGTCATATTGATGTTGAGGGACGGGCTCAGTGGATTTTGAAGAGGCACCTTTCAAGACAACTTTAGCTTGTGCTCTTGTTGTGACATTAACTTGCCCATAGTCTATCTTCTCCTTGATTTTTATAACATTGATCCGCTCATCGTCTGTATAGAGATGACGGATTACCGTGTCATCGATTTGATTCACATTTTTATCAGAAGCCTCTCCCTTTTGATAATTTGGCAAAGGATTGCGAAATGCTTGGTGATCTTCATTGGATTTTTGTTGTCCTTCTACTGTGATAGTGCCATTGTCAATGAGGTCTTGAATAGCATGCTTCAAAGCTTGACAGTTGTTTGTACGATGACCTCTGCACCTATGATAGTCACAATAATAAGCCTCGTTCCATGATGGAGGTTTTACACTAGGTTCATAATTGCGTTGAGGTGGTAAAGTAAGGACATTTTTTTTCATAACCTCTTTGAAAGCAGATTCCAAGGATTGTCCTAGTGGAGTGAAAGTTCTTCTACTAGAGAAGAATGAAAAGCGTTGTGGGTTCATGTTTGAGGCATTCCCTAAGGTGTTGTTGTTGTTGTTGTTTCCACGGTAATTTTGATTACTGACAGTCCCTTGATTGAGAGTAGGATTTTGATTCATGTTGTTCCTTGGGGGGGGAGGATTGTTTCCTCTATTCGTGACAGAAATTACATTGTTGTAATTATTGTTACGAGGAGTATTTGGAGTACTCAGAACAAATGGCTTAGTCGAGACATGGTTTGCATCAACCACACCATCGTTTACAATGTTTTTGTTGCGAGTCCAAAACTTAGACTTATCCTGGTTGTTGTAATGGTTGGATGAGCTAGGATTGTCTTTGTCAAGTTTTATTGTCCCTCTTTTGACCAAAGCACCTTCAATGGTGATGGCATCCTCAATCAATTTCTCAAAGGAAGATGGACAATGTAGATTTAAGCGATAGCTCATTTCTGAATTTAGGCTATTGATGAAGGTAACCATTTTTTCCTTTTCAGGAACATGACGTGGATACCTAGCGAACATTCTTCTCCATCTTTGAAGAAAGGTAGTGAAAGGTTCACCAGGTTTTTGTGCAACTTTGCAAAGATCTATCATGGTGATCGGGTGTTGTATGTTGTAAGCATATTGTGATATGAATAGGTTGATCAATTCTTCAAATGTCCTGACGGGAGGTGTAATCTTAGATAACCATTCCATAGAGTTAACTCCAAGGCTCCTAGGAAACAATCGCAATAAATAAGTATCTTCGTGAGCGAATTCCAATGTCATGTTTCAGAAATCTCTAATGTGATCAATTGGATCCGATTTCCCATTATAACGATCAAATTTGGGAATTTCACAATGTTTAGGAAATAGAATCATATTGAGACTTCTATCAAAAGGATAAGGACATATGCCATCAAGAGTGTATTTCTTTGTTGTGGTCCCCCCTTGTAACTCTTTGATTTGTCCTTGGAGTGCCTTAAATTGTTGAGTAAGAATAGTAAGATCAGATGGGGATGTTTCTTCTTCTTTGCTCTTTAATTTCTCAATATCAAAATCCTTAGGCAGTTTAGCTCCTTGATCGGCTAGGAAGAGAAAATACTTTTCTTTGTCACGTTGCAGGATCTTTTCTATGGCTTTAAGAAACTTGGGGTCTTGTTCAGCCTCTCTAATGTGAAGTTCTTCCTCTTGCTCATCATCACTATCTACAGGAGTTTTGTTCATGTCCTTGTACTTATGAAATGGGTTTACTTCTCTATCAGCCATGTTGTCGTCACTGAAAAGAGGATTTCAATTCACACTATAACGAGGATTACCACGCTCACCTTCTTCTTGAATGTTATGGGTATGACCTTCTTGTTGAGATTCTTCTCCTAGTTTGTTGTATTGAGATCTTGTAAAAACAAGCATATGATGATGATATCTTGATCTGATAAGATGAACAAAAATCCTATGAGATGATCAAAGATGTTCCTAATTCTTGATTGTGGTTTCCAAAGATGAAGGATATCCAAATCCTGTTTGAGGGAAGTTGAATCAATAATCCAAAATTTTTCTTGTGAGGTATACTCCTGAAATTTCAATCCCTATTTTTTGAAAAGATTTGTAAATCTATTGAAGGTCACTGAAGGATTTGACTAGGATGCGTTGAATATTCAATCGAAGGTTGTGGTATATTCTCAAACTCAAGAGGTTGATTAAGATTGTGACGTTGGGATAGAGCTAATCTTTGATAATAAGCTTGAGTGGCTAAAGGTTCTACAGCGTAATCGTCAGTGAATCCTCTAACGTAGTCTTAGTATCTATGGAGAAATTTGCGATAATGAAGCAAGACGTGTCGACTCTTATACAAAAATTCTCTGCGGTCTAAAGTTTCCTTGTAACTTAAGTTTGTTTTGGGCTTCTTGATCCTATTGAAGACTGATTTCTTGACGAACTTGGTTGATTTCCACTTCCTCAACATGGAAGAGAAATATCAGAAATTCGGGTCTGTGTAAAAAAATTTTGACATCAACCAAAAGCGCTATTCTATTCCCTAAATGCGCTGCAGAAAGAGGTATATGCGCTAGAGAAAGAGTCAAATGCGCTGCAGAATACCTTGAATGCGCAGAAACAGACCTTAGATGCGCTAAACCAAGAAGCAGATGCGCTAAAACAGTCCCTAAATGCGCTGAAAAATGACTCAGATGCGTTGAACCAGGCAGTGGATGCGCCAGAACAGATCGTATATGCGCTATAGTTTTTCCTAGATGTGCTAAAACAGTTTTCTAAAGACAGTTTTTGACCAGTTTTGAAAATTCAGCTGAAGTTTTTCATGTTCGTTTTGGATGATCCTTTATCTGAATTAATGTTCTTGAAAAACATAGCAAACAGTCTTGATTTAAGTTGAACGTAACCAAGCACAGAATAAGACAAGCACAACTTAAGTTAGGCCAGGACAATATCCGCTAGATTCCATGTGGGTTTCCCCAACCGCATATCAGTAGCGTGTGAATTCAGAAACTTGGCTGCACGGGCTCCCCCTTACAGTGCACTCTCTTCTCAGGCCAACCAAGCTTCCAACCCCCATGAAACTCCCATGGCGAGCTTATCACCTCTACTAAAAACTGTGAAAGTGTGGAAGGCTTCACACTGACCGGTGCTGGACTAGCAAATAGAAGGTTTTTGGCTTTCTAAACAATGGTATTTAATTCAGGACCCCCGTTTGAGTGGCCATACATGGGGCAAGAGATTAATCACCATTAAGGTGGCACTCTAGCCTGAAGAGGTTAAGCTCAATAGGGTTTAAGGGAGTACAACTCCGTTCGTATGACACATCCGCACAAGCAACCTTAGGTTTTCCCTTAAGGTTTACATTTATATACCGGTCGGGGGTAGCTTGGCTTTAGCTCCGTTGCCGGTTTGAGTCGCGTTGAGGTGATGAAATCCCCAGGCAGGCCCAATTTCTAGAGTCAATAATCATTTCTCTTACACCCAAGATCGCACAAGTGCGCAAGGGGAGAGGATACTTCGATTATCAAGTCAAGGTTACACAGGGAAAAGTGGGTCTGGCTTTCTGATCACCTAGTTTGCACAGGGTGAGAGCATAGTCACCTACCACTTTCAAACACAGTCAAAAAGAGTAGACAGATTCATTTTAGGTGCACCAAAATCAAAAATGATTTAATCTAAGTGAAGATTTTGCTTCACAACAGACATGGGGTTCATTTTAACTGCATGATAAAGATGTGGTGGCTATCCTAGATTGATTCATTTTAAAACCAGCAAGAAAAGGAAAGAAATTCTATCTACGGAAGGCATCAGACTCAGAATTTTTGTTACAACCCAGATGCGCGACTCTGTTACCCAGATGCGCAAAAACATAACCTAGATGCGCAATAACAGAACCCCAATGTGCAAAAACAGAACTCAGATGCGCAATAACAGAACATAAATGTGCAAAAACAGAACCTAAATGAGCAAAAACAGAGACTAAATGCGCAAGAACAGAGACCAAATGCACAGGAACATAACCTATATGTGCTAATTAAAATCCTAAATGCTCTTCAGAAATCCCCAGATGCGCCATTATGTCCCCTAAATGCTCTTCAGAAATTCTCGTATGCACCAAAATAGTCTTCATATGCGCTACAGTACCTGCAAAATGGAAAATTTTTGACTCTCCCAGATGCGCTGCTGAATGTCAGAAAACCTGCAAGAAAAACCTGCAAGAAAGAAGTCTAAAATGGGGGCATAGGCCCCACGGTGGGCGCCAGAAATGTGTGATCGAAAATATGCATAATGAAATGAATTAAATAATATTCAAACACACCAATAAGACATTATATCAAAACAGAAAATAAAAGGTAAGTAGATGCAAACTCAATATTCTACTTCGATTGTCGTCCTATTGTCCTCTATCTTCAGTGTTTTTGTTGATTCCAGCTTTTACTCTCAGATTTATTTGCTAGGCTCAACAAATTGTCTTCCTAAAGAACGAGATTTAAATATGATGCATGATGCAAGACTAAGCCATGATATGGAATTGAACTAATATGCTTGAAGTAAACATGATGCTATGATATTAAAATGCTAAATGAATTAAATGCATGAACTCTAATTAATTGCCTATTATCAATGCTTAGATTCACACAGGTATTTATAGAGTTTTTTGAATGATTCTGATTGGCTGTCTTGATTGACGGTTGTGATAATTCCTGATAGATCGAATGGCTGAAGATGGATGAAACTGAAGAGAAAATAGAAGAAAAGTTGAAAACAAGATTTTTCTATTTTTATGAAAGAGGAAGAGATGAGAAGATAAGAAATCATCTTTCTTTAAAAGAATAAAAGAAAGATTTAAAAGCTGATAAATAATGAAATAAAAATTCAATTATTTATTTGTGGATGAAATTCAGCTTTTTCTTAATTAAATGAAATATTTAATTAAGCTTTTAAAGCAGAAGAAAGTTTGTGATAAGAATAAAGCTTTAATTAGGGTTTTTGAAGAAAGCAGAAGATCTCATATTTAAATAAAATATTTAATTATGATATGAGAAGAAAACAAAAGATTTCACAATTAAATAAAATATCTAATTGTGATTTAGAAAAGCAAGATCCTTTAATTAGTAGATTTATTTAATTAAATCACTTTATGAAATTAATTAAATGAAATGTTAATTAATTAGAATACAAAATAGAAGAAAGATAAATATTTGGTTAATTAAATCCCGAAGATTTAATTTAAATTCAAGCGATGATAGTGTAATTTAAATAAATAAAATGTATTTATTTAATTAATTAAGTGGACATATGAAAATAATTAAATAAAATAAATTTATTTAATTACGAAAGAAGAATAAAATGAATGAATAATATAATTAAATTAATTAAATTTAATCATATGTAGAGAATTTTTAGATAAATTAATTAAATAATAAATATTTAATTAATTGCCAGGATTATAGACATGACCATTTTTATGTGTATACAAGGGAAAACAAAAACTAAAATGAAACAATGCCCTACCTACCTACACTAAACAAATGAATAGGACCTCTAGACAAAACCATTAACTAGACTTGCAAAGTAGTTGTGTTTCCTGATCAAGTGAATATGTCTTTCCTGCTTGTAAGCAGCCAATAAGGGTTGTGGAAAGGGTGGGCATCTAATGAACTTAGGTAATACTTCTTTAAGAAATAGAACAAACACACATACCCACTTGTTTTGACTGAAAGTACAACTATTCTGAGGTGGGTAGGTTAGTTGTCTCTCTTCTCTTTGCTACTTATCTAATGCTTTCTCCTTGCTATTTCCTAGCTGGACTAGATGTCGAATAGGACATCCTCTTGACAAACCGATGTGAAAACAATCAATGTCAATTTTCTGCCCTACTGCCTTATTACCCTTGTTGTCCTCATCATTCACTGGCTTGGGCTTTTGTTCACTGCAAGAATTCAATAGAGTGGCAAGCTCTCTACAAGTTGAACGGGTAGGGACTTGACAGTCAAACATTAGATTTTCTTGAAAATATTGATTCTCTTCAATCAATTTATTTAACTGTTCTTCAAGGGAAGCCACCTCCAATGTATCTATGTTGGCTTCTCCTTTGTCAATTGACTATTCAACCATCACCCCTTTTTTCTCTATCTGAACCATGCCTTCAATCTCCTGATTATGCTCCATTTTAGGCATGTTATCATGCATACCACACTCTTGAACCTCCGCAATAATGTGTTCCTCACTCATTTATTTACAGACCAGCTCTCTGTCAATGTGATTTTTGTGCTCTTGTTGATCACAACTTGTCAGTTTTGTTAGCTCACATATATTCTCTTCATCGCTAGTAACAAATAAAGGCAACTATTCAAATAAATTAGTTAAAGCATGCACCTCAACATTTCCATCCATCTCTACAACCAGTTGTTCTTGATTTTCTAGATCTTCCTCATCATTGTACCAACTGGATACCTCAAAATAGTTGTCAATATTCTACTGTTCCAGCTGATCTTGGTTTTCCAAAATCCGCTCTTGCCCCTAACTTGCAACTACTGCGAGTATGAGCATGCTTTCTTCATATTGGTCCACAAAAGAAGGTAGTTCATCAAACCAAAACGTGGAGTTATCCTCTTGAACACCCTCCTTTATGTCTTCATCCTACTGCCCTAATTGATCTTCTAAGATGAACATGAAGCATTTTCATCCTCTTCAACAAAACAAGGAAGCTCATTAATCAAAACATTGAAAGGATCATTTGAAGAAGACTTTTGTTGTTCAATATTTTGATGTTGCAATTGGGAATACTCCATATTTAAACGTGATAGATCTACATTTCTAATCTTCTCCCAAAGGAGTGAGATATCCTAATCAATGGGTTCATCCTTGGGTTCATTAGGTGGGGAAACTTGGGGAGCTTCTTGGATTTCTTCAAAGGAAAGATGTTGTTCAAGGGGTTGCTCTGGAACTATACTAGGATGAACTTGATTATTTTCCTCAATTTGCAAAGGATGAAGGCTTCAAAAACTTGGTGTTTTAAGATTAAGAGGTTGGTTTGAGGAATTAAGGACTTTATTCTATCTAAAACTTGGAATCTCAACTTTAGGAATACTAAGAGGCTTATTCTTTCTAAAACTTGGAAATTTATACTTACGAACCTCCTCTTGAGTAGGCTGATCTGGAACTATAGGAGCTGATTGGACTTCATGCCTTTGTGTTTAAGCAAACATGAGCTTCATCTTCTCCTCTTTTGCAATGATCTCTCTTTCAAGGTTCTCAAATTGAATCCATTGTGTCTCCATCTCTTGCTCATGGAGATAGGCTTGATAAACCATCTCTTCCTGTTGTTGATTATACTCACGTTGCCTCTTGATCTCCTCTACCTGCGTTATGAAGTCAAGCATGAATTCAAGCAATGCTTGCAATCTCCTCCTTTTCACACTCTTGGAATTGGTTTTGAGCGTATGAAGGTTGATATGAAGGTTGAGCATGGGTGGGTAGGTGGTAATTATATTGAGCATGTTGGTTTTCTTGAAAAGCCATGGAATTAAAACCAGTAGCATGATTAGCTTGATATGACTAATAGGGAGGTGGATAAGAAAATTTTTCATGGTATGATGGATGATAAGATATATTTCCATGAAACATAGGCATATTCGTTCATTGAAAGTCTAGAAGCAAGCAAAAATTAGATTTTCTAAAATACACCAGCACTTGATCATATTGAAACCAGTAAACTTGAGCTCAAAGTCGCCAAATGTGTGTAGATTTTTGCCTCCTTAGGCAGATATCATTGATATACACACCTAATATCAACAATAAATGATCAAATATTAGACTGAGAGAGTCCAATGAATCTCACCGTGCGTGCCAAAAATTGTTGTCAATCAGGATTGCATCCTAGCTAAGATTGACTCAACTATCCTGTTGAGACATGGAAACACTCTCAGGTTGTGGGTGACCTATGGCGAGAATGAATCTCTAGATAGAGTTGGTTTACCTGGAAGATCACCTAAACTAAAAGACATTTTCGAGGAAAAGGGTTTAGAAAGATAACTTGAAATGAAATCATAAACCTAATGGGTGATGCACCTGAACTTTTACTTGTCTACTAACTCAACTTCACAATCAAATTTCAAAACATTAACTTTCACAATCTTAGATGAAACAATGCAACACATAAGTAATTTGCATGAAGGGTTGAGACTAAACACAATGTGCAACCTATATTACAACGAAAATTTTGCACACACACTTGCAATATTGGAGCATGCAAAAGGATCTGAAAGTTCAATCGCAATTTAACATCAAACCATTGAATGCAAAAATGAGACAAAACCATGAGATAGGAATGCTCTGTTGTTTTTATTGCTCTGAAAGGAGTATATAAGAATATCACAATCTGAGTACAAATCAAGCTTACAAAGCTCTCTACAAATGATCCAGAGAGAAAGAAGAAAATCTGAACTGAGAAAAAATTAAGTTTTTCTACAATATATAACTCCAATATGTCTCCATGAGTGAGAAGGGAAAAATCTGAGTTAACTGTTCACCATAATAGAAACTTCAATGTCATTTTCGAGCAAAGGGAAAAAACCTCATAAATAGTGCCCAGAACTACTCCAAACTAAGTGAGAAAAGATGGAAACTTTCCCTCCTAAGTAGATCGACCCAAAAGGACTCAAAAATCACCTAGTTCTGACTGAAAATCAAAAGTAGAAAGCTCAATTCATTGAATCTTTCCAATTTGCACAATTGGAACTCAAATAGAAATAGAAGGTAAACTAAAAGTTGCTATAAGGACACTCAACACTTGTTTTGTTCTTATCTTACTACATTTTAACTGAACTTATTAAAGCAATTTATAAAAAAATTGCTTTAATAAAGTCTTACAATATTTTTTACAGTTTCAACTTTAAAAAATAGAAAGAAGACCAACTTAGGAGTGGTGAAAAGTTCTTGAAAACTATGAATTGGGTCGGTGAGAAATTTAAAGGGTTTTTTCAACTCATATTTTTCTAATTTTTGTATAAAAATCTAAAAAACCTGGATTGTAGTTCTTCAGATATGATTGAAACACGTGACTGCTCATTGTCATGAATTTTCTTGTGAATTTCAGAGCGATCTTCAGTCTTTTGATGTTGTCCACTTGACATCTCTCTTGCTACCTATGTAAATTTGTCACGTGATGGTTGCAATCTTCCCCTTGTTCTTTGACTTGACTATCTCTCAATCTCTTTTACGAGTATGTCTACATTGATAAGTACAATCACTTTCATGCTATTCTTTGAAGATTGCCCAATACTTTTTGCATGATTGTCCTCAATCTTTGATGCATTTGTCTTCACTTTGAGTTTTCATGCTTTAAGGAATTTTGCCTAACTTCACTTTTAACCTTTACCTTAACTGTCCTTAATTCATTGATCATGGCAAAGATTTCTATATTTACTTACAAGGAGTATCAAATACCATTTGATTAAGAAAATGATGCTAAAATTCGATATCACTGCCCTATGTTGATTGTGTGTGTTGATAGTGACTATGATGACCCCCCACACATTGTGGTTCCATTGAACATGTATGATGAGATTACACTCCCATCCCTCTTAAAAACTGAGAGGGCAGCATGCTAAGCTCAACCCTTATGGGAGCCCATTTTACTACACATGCTATGATGTCAAACACGATGAACCATGTAATGATAAATGAACATGTACTTGCACAATGAACAAACAAGTTAGCAAAACAATGAAGTTGAAAGCTTCAAATGATGCATTAATTCTTTTGCTCCTAAATGCTCCTGAAATTTGTAAACTTCATTCTAGCTCTACCTGATTGAGTTGTAAGCAAAAATTAGGTAACAATTATATCTGTTAAGTGACATATCAAGGGTATGCTATTTCAATTGATGTTGATGGTGTCATATGCAAAAGAACTTGCTCATTCTTTGATGGTGGATAAATTGATGTTGATGGTTTCTATAGAGTTGTTGACTTGGTAAAAAAAAATGATATTGGAAAAATACCACAAAGTTGTTTGATGAAAAAGTCAGAGGTATTCGGTGGAAAGAAAAATAATATGTGGATAATTTCCTTTGAGAGTTTTGAATGGTGAAATTCCTATCTCTCGTATC
>VDFB02000003.1:757479542-757565160 GCA_007258455.2 Sequoia sempervirens
CTCCATCTTCTTTCTGAAATCATCATTTCCAATGAATCACTCATTTATGTCAAAAGCCTCTAACAAACCAAGCTTTGTCAAGTTCTTTACCTTTTCATCTAGCTTCTTCATCTTTTTTGCAGCCAAATGCACAAAATCTAATGTTTCACGCATTCTCAAACACTTATGAATGATAGATGACATCATTGAGGAAGCAATCTAATTATTAATCCCTTTTTATTTCAATTCATTGTCATTGGATTTGTAGACTGTTTGGTGAACTTGATTTATAGATTTCTCTACTACCAACACATTTTTGTTGTTCATTAAATATTTGTTGAACTTGATTTGCAGATCTCTCTGCTACCAACACATTTTTGTTCATTAAATATTTGTTGAACTTCTTATATGTAGTCTTATAGCATCAATCAATTGAAACAATTCACACAAATGATCAATCCTCTACAATATTTCCTCTCAGATCTTTTGTTTCATATGCCTCATTTTTTCTCTACAAAATGTAGCTAACTTATTTTGACAAGAGTTTATTTCATTTTCTACTTCTTGTAGCTTTGTTGCCAAATTTTCACTTCTTTTTCTCTCTTTCTCCAATTTTTGTTCCCACTGTTGATTTGCTTTCCCCAAGTTTAGTCTTGATTTTTTTAAGTGGATTTTTCCTCATCATATTTCTTTTTTCTCTCATCTAACCTTTGCTTCAGTTCATTCAATTCCACCTCTGTTTGTTTATCCTCTTTGCTTGTTAATGTAGAGGAATTTTTTTTTTTGTTTCTAATTCATTGCTCTTGTTATCTGTCGCCTTCCTCTTTGCTTTCTCATTTGCTAGGTTTTCTTGTAACTTTTCTATTTAAATCTACAACCTTTTTTTTCTCTCTCTTGCTTTAGCAATGATGTGTACACCAATTCATTGTTCTTCTTTGATACACTAATTTTATCAGTATTTTTGTATCCAAAAAAATTCAATTAGAATTCTCACCTAAAATTTAGATCGATCGATTTGATTTGCTGGTTTATTTTGAATTGTGGGAACAACAAACATGTACTCCATGATTTTGTTATTTGAGTCAAATGTGGGTAATACCATGGTTGTTGCAGGCTCTAAAGTTACAGTAGATGAACTCTCCATTAGTTGCTTCCTTTCATTTTTATACAATTCTAATTTCTTTTTAAACTCATCACTGTAATCAAAACTTGGGGATGCGGAAATAATGGAATGCTTGAATGGTGAAGGACTACGAGTACTTGCAGTTGCTATTGTAACCACACTAACTAGAGGAGTTTCTCTAAATAACTCCTTTATGGTGGAACTGGTAGTTGGACTTGGACCTATCATAATCCTTGCCCTCTTCAATATGCCTTGATCACCAGGTGTTTATATGTGGTATCTTGTATTGTTGGCCTCTTGTGTGTAATTTGTAATTGTTTTTGTAGCACATGTTGACCACTACTAGTACTGCTACCCATACCATTGCCACCAATGGCAGTGCCAATTGCTCTAGTTTCTCCACGATGGGCATGTCCTAGTTGTGATTGCATCTAACCTTGAAGATTAGGATTTGAAGCTTTAGCAAAATGAATTGTTTTAGTTGTACTTGTATTCCCTTGGTCTATTTTATCAGCTCCAAGGCCTCGTTTATCAACTAGTTTTCTATGCTCTACATCTGTTACCGTCCAAGGGCCTTGTCCTTGGGACCCCAAAAGACCACCTTCAAAACCCTTTTTTTTTGCTATGGCTACTCCTGAAGTAAATGCTTATTTTGTGCCCTCACTTAAACTAGATTGTATTTGTACTCTTTGTTCTTCACTATCATCATCTGATTCATCATCATTTTCTTCATGTTCATTGGGATGCTCTATATTCTACAACTTGTTAAACTCAAAATCTTCTTCGTTATCTCCATACTTTGCAAGAGTTCTTGGTTCACCTAGATCCTTCCTCATAGACCAAAAGGTAGTAATTTTTTATTGTGACCAATTTTTTCCTCTACATTCCTTATTTAGAGATTCTGGCATTTTTACTCTACCAGACGGTGTATCACTTTTTTATAAAAATTGTTGTACCTCCTAATTTGATTTTTTGCTCTTGTCTATTGGTGATGCCATATTTTGTGTTGAAAATTATTCAAAAGAAATACCTTTCTTAGTAGCACTTTTCTCCATTGCTGTTTTGACCTCATCCGAAGAATCCTTGTTTCTCAAGTTTTCAAGCAAGGGTTTACTCTGATTTTCAATTATACTTGCAACATTCCTATTGTCCACAATCCTTGATTTAATGGTGTCACATGGATCATACTGCCAGTGACAAACAACATAAAAATTAAAAAAATTAAAAAGATTATGTGCCACACTAAATGCTTTTCCCTCGAATGTGAACCCTCCACATGAAAAAGGTAAAGAAGAAAATAAGCTCTTCTTTTGCTACCTAAGAAAGTATTCTTTACCAGTACTCTCAATCTACCTTACATATTCCAATGCAAAAACCCTTTCTGTCACATGAATTAGAAGTTTTTATGGCTTTACTCTTGATCCATAAAATCTTAGCACAGTATATTCTTCCATTAAATACCAATCAACGAATTGTATTTCTTTTCCTAGTTTAATGCAATTTCTACAAGACATAGGCAATCTAGGCCTTGGAGTATTTGTAATTGCTTGGTACAATGGAGCCAAAAATTAGTCTACAAAATGATTGTAGTTACTTCGAGAATCATGCATCCTTATCGTAATGGTCCAATCATATACTGGAGACATTTTTTTCTCCTTAGGATTCGTATAGGGTTGAGTCTGAAGCTTGTTGGTCTGAAATATTCCGCTAAATTTGAATAGAAAATAGTAGCACAAGTAGGTTGTGAACCTAAATGTCTTGGCGGAACCTCCTTTAATCATTAAAAATTGTTTATGCATGGATTCTACAATGTGCTCAAGATAGTTATATTTGACATGTTTTTCAGCATAATGGATATTCCATATCATTTCAAAGAGGTTTGTACCCACTTCTAGATTGCTATCCAATCTGAGAAAAAATGCTAGCATGGAAATAGTATCCTGAACCCATGGTTTAAAAATTTAAAAATCATAAGGAGGCTTATAAGTACCTTTCAATTTGTTTCTAACTTCTTTTGTATCCTGAACTATTTTATTTAGGAAAGAATTTTTCTCTCTTTCATCCACTGCATCATAATCACTAGCAAGCTTTTCTAGGTCAATGTGGACATTTCCAAATTCTTTAGTTGTAAATCCCAACACTTTTTCCAAATTCTTCTTCATTAATGGATATCATTTCTTCTTTGCTATCTACATTAATAATTACTCTTTTTTTATCATCATAATTGTGGGCGTAGACCATGATAAATTCTGGACAAGGGAAAACCTCATGTAACATAATGTGCCCTAATCCAAGTACCCATGGTGCACTGACACTAGTAAGTTGTGTTTTCTTTGCAGCCTTATTCTCATATGAAAATCTAAGTTCTGAGGTAAGCCTACCATAGATTTTAGGATCATAAATATCATGGTATTCATTAGTGAAACCTGAGGTTTTAAGCAATCCAACATAATCTATTTTTCTACCCGATTTTGCTTTTCCTTTCCTAACAACTAGTGTACTAGTGGTGGTAGACATGCTTGTATAGTGTGAAATCCCTCTTAAGTTCTTAATTTTCCTCAAGTCTCTCAAGTTCTCAACTCTAAACCCAAAGTTTGACAAAATAAGAATTCAAGAAATGATGAAACATAGGAATTTTGTCTTTCACTTACCCGAATTTTGATTCTTGAAAAGATTAATATAGAGAGGCATGGACTGGCTTTGTAATTTTATTGGAACCCATTGCAATGAGCAATCTAAAATCTCCTTGTGTGTTGAATCTCTCACTTAAAAATAAAATCACTTAGTAGTAGAAAGTTCTCTTATTTGTTTTTAATATTAAAGTGAATGAAACATCGTGTTGCCTCTAGACTACACAATTAGTAAATTATATTTCCATAATGACACATAGAAATAACTTCTCAATTGTTGATCTTTGTAAATATAATGGTTACAGGGTGATTCTGGAGGTTTGAGTTCCCAATCCTAGCGCTCTATGCATTTCATTCTGGAATGAAACTATAGCCATCCATCAAATGTTCATTGAACGGTTGAGTAATTTATGATATAAACAATAAACATGTGTTTTAAATTTTTTTAAAACTTTAGTGGCACTAGGATACACAATCCTAATGGAATCATTGAGATGAATCCACGTGTCCATTTTTTGGTTTTGTGAGTCACATATAGATCCATTTTCGGAGTTGGCATGTCATTATGCATTTGATCTTTTGTGTCTGAGGTCATTCCTAACCTTTTTTCCAAATTGACAAGCTTCTCTACAAACTCATTCCAGAGCCTCTCAAGATCATTTTGATCTCTGCTCATAAGGGTGGTTACCCTTTGCTTAGTTCAAAATTCCCTATTATACATTTGAGCCAATGTGGCTTTGTTTTCATCTGATAGGGGTGCACTAATCTTTTCCAAAGCAAATGCTCTCAACTTTGCCTCTTCATTTATTGCCTCATGTCTTCTTGCATATAGCACATTCCTTGGTTCTTTAGGCAACTGCTTCTCAATATTCTTCATATTAACTTCAAAAGTAATAATATACTTCACAAAAGCTTCTTCAATGGTAGCCTTATCTACCTCATTAGCAGTAGTGTACAGAGAAGCGATTTCTCCTAACATCTCATGCTCCACAATCCCATTGAATAAAGCATCAATTTCATAGGGTTATGTGCCCTACCAGAGTCTTTTTCTTCTTCTTTGTCATTCGGTGTCTTCTTCTCCTAACTGGATTCAGGCTTCTTCTCCCTCATTTGTATTTTGTAGCCTTGTTTTTTTTTCTCTACCTCAGCTTCACTGTCAGTATCTACAATGTCAATCTTTTGTTTCTTTGTACTTGCTTCACCTTGTGAAGCTTCCGATTTCCTCTTTCAGACTAATTGTGGTCCTTCTTCTTCATCTTCCATATTTACTCCTATGTACTTTTCCCTTGTAGCTTTTGTTTTTACCCTTCTCTTTGCAAGGCCAATTTGTTGTGGTTCTGAATCAGCCTTTTCCTTTTCAATTACTTTTTGTTGTTTCATCGAAGGGGTCTTCTCCTTCATTGAAGTACTTGTGGACTCTTTTCTCTTCTCCTCTATAGCGGACTTAGTCTCAGAGGACTTTGGGGCAACTAGAGAAGTGGTAGTTATTCTACCAGATCTTCTAATACTTGATGATCATCCCGATGAGCCAGACATGGATTTTTCCTTCTCAACTTGTTCTTTTGTGAGGCACATTGCCTTTGCAACTATTGTAGTCATCTTCTAATAGTTTTCTTTATCTGTTTGTCTTTGCTTTGAATGCACCTCCATGGATTTCTCCTCATAGGTGGCATACTGCTCCTAAGAATTATCCCTAGGTTTGTTTAACATAAGGTCAGCCAAACCAATTATTACATCTCTTTCAACCTCATATCCCATCTCTGGGATCCACATAGTTCTAGGCTCAACAACCTCCATTACACAACAATCTTTAATTACCATAAAAAATAATATCATTCTTGTATTTTTCAACAACATGCTTTGGTATTCTCTCTCTTGCCTGCATCTTTTCTTGAAAAGTTTTGAACAACCCCCAGAGAGAATTCTTTTGTGCATCTGAGTCTCCCAACCTCATCAAATGATCTCTAATTTGATGGGCTACATGTCTATCCTTTAGTCACACATTGTTCCTTGTACCGGGAACCTCCTTCAAAAAGTAAAAGAGTAAACAAATAATCAAAGTGCCAAACTTAAAGGCATACTTAGAATACTTTGTCTTCTGAAGATTTTCCAAAAGCTGCAATCTCAACAATTCACATAGATCATAGTCATCACCATTCTCAACCATCTCATATGTTGTATTGATGGCGGTCGCTGGTACTAAATTTTCTCTGTTGGTGAAGTATATTTTGTATCCAATCATCATTGAAGCGTACTTAATTGTCAAGTTTCTGATGTCCTTTATTGTCAATGCCCTTCTATCATATTTTTCACCCATTCGCTCCATCACAATTTCATTTTTCAATGACTTGAGCACTGGAGTTGGTCTGATTGAGCACAAGCCAATTACAACCCTAATAGCTTCCTTGTTTATCAAATGTGGTATATCCAACCAGAGGAACTTGACATGAATTCTACTTAGCGTGTATCTCACCCACTCATCCACATAGCAAAAGACGAGAAAACTGTTCAAGGTGTTGTGTTTCTTCATCGCCAAAACCTCAAATTCTGATTTCAACTCAAAATCATCTTCGGTGAGTTCTTTGTACCACACATCACTCAACTTTTTATGATTTTATTCTTCCATCTTAACATGAATGTATGCCCTAACATCTTCTATGTGTAGAACACCATATGGGATGTGCAAAAACACACCATTTGGATCATCCACCAAAGATTTGTTAGGATGCCTATTGAATTTAGGGTGCAGACAATCTGTAACCTCTACGACTTGTGGTGTATACATTTTTGTAGTAAATTGAAAGTGCTTTCTGAAAGTAGGGCAAATAGAAACTATAAAATACCTTTGAATCGCTTCCGACTAGGGTTTTGCTTGTACCAAATCTCAATTGCTTCAATTACTCCACTACACTCTTTCACTACTCTGTTCTTCTCAAATGCTTGTTTGCAAATTGTGCGATCGAAAATATGCATAATAATGAAATAAAATAATATAATATTCAAGCACACCAATAAGACATTGTATCAAAACAAAAAACAAAAGGTAAGTAAATGCAAACTCAATATTTTGTTTCGATTGTCGTCCTATTGTCCTCTATCTTTAGTGTTTTTGTTGATTCCAGCTTTTGCTCTCAGATTTATGTGCTAGGCTCAACAAACTGTCTTCCTAAAGAACGAGATTTAAATATGATGCATGATGCAAGACTAAGCCATGATATGGAATTGAACTAATATGCTTGAAGTAAACATGATGCTATGATATTAAAATGCTAAATAAATTAAATGCATGAACTCTAATTAATTGCCTATTACCAATGCTTAGATTCACACAGGTATTTATAGAGTTTTCGAAGGATTCTGATTGGCTGTCTTGATTAACGGTTGTGATAATTCCTGGCAGATCGAATGGCTGAAGATGGATGAAACTGAAGAGAAAATAGAAGAAAACCTAAAAATAAGATTTTTCTATTTTTATGAAAGAGGAAAAGATAAGAAGATAAGAAATCATCTTTCTTTAAAAGAATAAAAGAAAGATTTAAAAGCTGATAAATAATGAAAAAATTCAATTATTTATTTGTGGATGAAATTCAGCTTTTTCTTAATTAAATGAAATATTTAATTAAGCTTTTAAAGCAGAAGAAAGTTTGTGATAAGAATAAAGCTTTAATTAGGGTTTTTTGAAGAAAGCAGAAGATCTCATATTTAAATAAAATATTTAATTATGATGTGAGAAGAAAACAAAAGATTTCACAATTAAATAAAATATCTAATTGTGATTTAGAAAGAAAGCATAAGATCCTTTAATTAAATAAGATTTATTTAATTAAATCACATTTATGAAATTAATTAAATGAAACATTTAATTATTTAGAAGAAGAAAATAAAATAGAAGAAAGAGAGATATTTAAACTTAATTAAATCAAAAGATTTAATTTAAATTCAAACAATGATAATTAATTTAAATAAATAAAATGTATTTATTTAATTAATTAAGTGGACGTATGAAAATAATTAAATAAAATAAATTTATTTAATTACGAAAGAAGAAAATAAGATGAATGAACAATATAATTAAATTAATTAAATTTAATCATATGTAGAGGATTTTTAGATAAATTAATTAAATAATAAATATTTAATTAATTTCTAGGATTATAGACATGACCATTTTTATGTGTATACATTTTGCCCCTCTTTGAAGTGATGTGTGAAATGCATTTCTTCAAAGAAAATAAATTTTTTTTTGCCCCTGATATGTTTCTGATTTTTGATGTCGATGATGCCCCCTTGGGAGGTAAATCACGGAAGATGATGTCGAGAATGATAGGGACACAGTGATTTAGCTCCCGATAAATGATGTTTGCGATGGCCCAGTGAAAAATAATATGAAAGGAATGAAAAATGCCATTAACCCCCACCCTAATAGACCCTTAAGAGGTAAAAAGGGGTAAAATGAAGTGTCATTTTCACCCAGCTACTACAGTGAAAAGTGAGCTATGATAGTGACTTGGCGAGATGGAGATCCCATTGCACAGGCATAGATTCGAGCAAGCGCGCCGATACCAGAGACCAGCTGCGTATGGACCACCGGTGAGTGATTCCAACCTTTTATGATTTTGAATTTCACATTTTGAATCAATTTTGCAAATGTTTTAGGGCGGTTTTCAATTTTTTTAGCACGTTTTAGCGCATTTGAGAAAACTTTTAGCGCATTCGAAAAATTATGTAGCGCATATAGGAAATTCTGTAGCGCATCCAGGCGTAGGTTAAAAATGCATCTTTTAGCGCATTCAACAGATAGAGTAGCGTATATAGGTCAAACTCGGCTAGTATGATCATGTAGCGCATCTAGGGCACAGAATTGCGCATATAGGCTAGGGTTTGAAATAGATAAAGTTGCGCATTTAAGAGTTAAAATGGCGCATCCACGGGATAGATTAACGCATGTCGAGTTTTAGCGCATCCGGGAAAAAGTTTAGCGCATACGAGTGAAACTGTAGCGCATCCGTGTTTTAGCGCATCTGGGGAACAAAATAGCGCATTTGGGAAATTTTTCACAGAATGCTTGTGTGATGAAAAATGATGATTTAAATTGCTTCCTTAGTCAATAGATAGATGAATTGTAGTACCATCATGCTGATATGGGAAAAATGATAGAAAATTTGATAAAGAACTGATAACTTTGCTTCAAAAATAGAAAACAAAAAGTAGATAGCTGATAACTTTGTGGCGAACAACAGAGAGTAATTTGATTGATTGATTGATGTTGTGGTTGATAACTTTGCTTCTGGCGATTGAAAACAAAGAGTAGATGTCTGGTAAATTTGCTTTCTATGATAGAAACCAAATAGTAAAAATGAGGATATAAATTTGCATTCATGACTGAAATACAAACAGGAAATGATTTGTGTGTTGATAAATTTGCATTTCTGAAAAGAAAAACAAATAGTAAATGATGATAGAGTAGATTGATTTGATATGCAGATAGATTGATGTAGCACTTGATATGAGTCATTGATATGATTTGTTGGCTAGATAGATCACATGATATGATTCTGATTAATGTGTCCTTGTGATGATAAAAAATAGGAGGCTTTCAAAAGTCTCCAGATTAGAGAGCGGTTCCCACTATATTGGGAGCGGATAGGAGTGCTTACCCCTGCAGAGTTACAGTTGATAGCAGATTGTGGATTGGGACCTTTGTTGACCATGCCGCGAGGTATTCGGGCCAACAGGGGACTGTTGACCGCTTTGGCAGAGAGATGGCACTCGGAGCATAACACCTTCCACTTGCCGACGGGTGAGATGAGTGTGACGCCCGAGGATGTGTACATGATTCTTGGGATCCCAGTTGTTGGTGCCCTTGTGGTTTATGACCACAAGGAGATTGGTGGTACTGAGGCGCTACGACGGATATGTGGCGATGCGAGCATTTGTGGTTACTGGATAGATTAGGAGGATTTCAGTAGGTATCCAACGTTAGTTGCTGTATTGGCTGCGTTTATTGGAGGCTTCCTTGGACCAAACCATCAGTCGAAGGGATTTGCAGTTGGTTGGGGTAGGATGCTGGAGTGGTTGGTGACACAGCCACGAAGGTTTGCCTGGGGGAGCTGTGTATTAGCTGACATGTATCATGATCTTCATCAGGTTGTATATAGAGGATCCACTAGCTTGGCGAGTGGGGTGACGCTTCTACAGATCTGGGCGTGGGAGCATATTGCGATCACAAGACCACATTGCACGAGATATAGGCCAGCAGGGAGACCTTATGTGTATGCATATTCTGGTGCACTTGTCCAGCAAAAGCTGGGCAAGGTAGAGTATTGGCGACGGGTATTGGATGACATAGATGCAGTGATATGGAGACCGTACACGGGTTGTGGGCATGGGCGAGTGATCACTTAGAGATGCCATTTGTCTGCAGACCACGACATTTGATAGGGCGGACCCCCTTTACTATCGAGAGATTTCTAGCATTACGGGTCCTGAGACAGTTTGGATTTACACAGGGGATGCCCCAGGGCGTTGCTCATTATGGGTGGCGCAAGGGTGATCCAGGATGGGGACCGTGCATTCGATACCAGGTAGCATATACAGAGTATTCTACCTTGCAGCCAGAGGTATGGACAGATAGACCAGAGGTGTAGGATGCAGGGATGACAGATGATTATGCCCAGTATTTCCATACGCATCCATTTCCACGATTTACAGTGCCAGATGAGCCACGGGTGATAGCGCCATAGCCAGGGGCAGGGAGACAGGAGGATGTGGCCGGCGGAGAGCAGGCGATGGGCGTAGGAGAGGAGGGAGATGAGGAGGGAGAGGAGGAGGGAGAGGAGGGTGAGGAGAGCGGAGATGGAGGAGATGAGGACGAGGACAACTCGGATGACGGGGATGATAGGGGAGATGATGGTGGAGAGGAGAGGCAACAAAGATTGGATAGTCTGGGCAGAGCACAGATTGTACGGCGAGCCAGATCCGGTGGCAGACCACGGACAGTGATTAGGGTGTCATCTTCGTCTCAGCAGGCACAGATGGCTGTATTGCAGGCTTAGATTCAGACTTTCCAGGGCCAGCAGACACAACTACAAAGCCAGCTAGTTCAGGCTCAGAGTGTGATAGTGCAGTTGCAGGCACAACTTTCACAGGCCCAGACACAGATACAGGCTCAGGCTCAAGTACAGGTTCAGGCTCAGGCTCAGGTACCCGCCCCAGATTCGCAGGTTCGGAGGTGACACAGTTGGTAGTGGAGAGGGATGCACTTAGACGACGGGCACTGGAGGCCGAGGGTGTGGCACAGAGACTCATGGGTACCGTAGAGAGTACATCCTTACGGGAGGCCATTGCAGAGGGATTTGAGGTAGCCAGAGAGGCCGAGTACTACACAGTCAGATATGGGGAGTTGTGTCCTCCCGAGCGGCGAGAGCTTTATCCACGATCACATAGCAGGACGAGGACCCGATCACGGACATCGACACATGGCAGAGAGGTTACAGGACCTCGACGAGATCTTGATGCAGGGGGTAGTGGCAGGCAGCCTCCTTCCGGACCAGCTCCTTTAGGGGCATCTACCTGCTAGTGTTTTGGGACCGATATATTTTTTACATATGCAGGGCATGTATATTGAGTTTTGGTCATATCTCATGTATTATGTTTTGAACTTTTTAGTTTCATTGGATATTGGACATTTGTATTATTTTGATGAGCGATGATATGCAGCGGCAATGTTTGTGATGATGATATGTTTGTGCATTTGTGATGTGATATGGATGCTACTTTTATGCATGTATGATATGAGATGGCTTTTGATATGTTTTTACTATTTTTGTTTTGTTTGCGGACTAATTGTTATGATGCAAGATGATTTAATGATATGATGCAGACGGATGATCTAGGATGTAGATGCAATGATTGTGATAATGTATATATGAGATGTTGATTTTTGAATTTTGGTTCAAATGTAGAAATGAATAGTATGTGTATGAAATGCATCATGAAATTGTGATATGAGAATGGTAGATAATGAATGTGATACTAATAATGATAATGGTGAAAAGATAAATGATATGTTTGGTAATGTTTATAATAAAAAATTGGTAAGGTAAAAATGGAATAAAGAATAAATTAAAGTAGAAATGGTAATGTAAAATAGAGGATGGGCAAATTGAAATGACGTTTTGAAATAAAACAGTGGTGGATGCGTCAGATGCGTCGAAATGGTGGTGAAATCAGATAATGAATAGATAAAATGATTGAAAAATCGAATAAAGGTAATGATAATGATGAAATGATAATGACTGATAAATGAAAATGATAATGATAATGATGGAAAATGAAATAGAAATGATAATGAACGAGAAAGGATAAATAATGATAATGAAATAGAAATGATAATGATATAAAAATGATAATGATAATGATAGATGAGAAATGATAAATGAATGAGAAATGAGAATAATAATGATATGAAAATGGAAAATGATAAATGCATGAGAAATGAGAATGATAATGATATGAAAATGAAATAGAAATGATAATGAACCGAATGTCCAAATGTCCTCCACAAAGGGTTCAAAACGACATGACAACCATTAATGTTTTCATTCAGCCTTTTCAGAATACTGATGTGAATCTAATATGTAGATATATACAATGATCTAACAAATATGCAATTAAATGAAACTAACCAATTTGTTGAGCCTGTTATAAGCACTCTTGAATCATCATAGAGCATTTTAAAATGTTGGAAGTATGTACAAGCATCAGAGGGGAAATTAGTGCCAATGATGACCTGAGTACAACTTTCATGATTTTTGATATAACAAGCGAACACAAGCATCGAGGTATAATTGAACTGAGATGACCGGAGCATTTCTTGCATAAACAATCAAAGATTAACCACCCTTCTGATGCAAATGTGGAACAGTCCTCAATGATATTGCTTTGGTAATCATGTCTTGTGACATATTTGCATCAGATTGATTGTTAACCTCAAGATAGCAGACAAAGAAAAATCATTCTCGTTCCTTGCCACTCTAGTTCAGTACATCATCGAGTGTGCTCCAAAGTAATGATATCGAAAATCAAACAACCTTTGTTCAAAATGTAATACTGTTATTTCATACATTATTTAGAATTTTGGATCATCCAAAAGACAATGATATGGTATATGCTGAAAATTGTTCATGATACGGAGCGATGATCGGATAAGGTTTCGTGTGAGTTGGTTGTTTGCTCGTATGATCGGATTTTATGACATTGTCCAGCTGTCTTAGAATGCTATGAAAGTTACGTGCCCCCAGTTGAGTTTTTGCCCCGTTTATTAACATAACTTGCGAAAAAGAATATGTACAATGATCAAGCCATGGTAAGACGTTTTATCACACTAGGCAAATGACGGCAAGATGATGCAAGTATGACCCTAAGATGCGAAAAAGATGCAGAAAAAGGAAAGCTAAAAAGCCAAAGTGAAAAACAGGAACTAATAGATGGAGAGGTACAGAGAGCGTTTGTTTGCCAGATTTTCACTATCTGTATTTATTGCATTTTTCTAATGTCTTTTTGATTTTTTTGTATATATATATATATTTTTTATTTTTATTTTTTTAAATTTTCCACTGTTTTTGAATTTATTTTTTGGACTCTTCTGTTGTTTTGAATTTTTTCAAGACTTTTCTGATTTTTTGTATTCTGCGGACTTTTCTGATTTTTTTTGTATTTCTGCAGGACTTTTTCTGATTTTTTTTTTTGTATTTTTGTAGGACTTTTTCTGATTTTTTTGTATTTCTTTACGACTTTTTCTGGATGATGATAGCTGACTTAAACATAATATTTCTTGAGATGCATGTTGTTGATTGGTTCGTCAAACAGGTCCCCTTCTGGCATCGATAATTTGTAGGCTCCTGAACCATAGACTGCAATAACCACATAAGGGCCTAGCCAATTTGGTTCAAACTTTCCTTTCTTTTCTCTATCTTGCTGATTACGTGGATTTTCTTTTAGAACTAGATCACCCACCTGAAAGGTGCGTGGCTTTACTTTGTGATTATAGCTGCGAGACATCATCTGTTGGTATGCTTTCAAATGGTCAGCTGCTCTCTGTCTGTTTTCATCTAGAAGTTCTAACTCTTGTAGTCGGCAAGCTCTATATTCATCATCTGTTATGAGACCTTTCAATGATACTCTTAGTGAGGGTATTTCAACCTCTAAGGGTAATATGGCTTCTGCTCCATAGACAAGAGCAAAAGGTGTTGCTCATGTTGGTGTCCGGACACTAGTTCTGTAAGCCCACAAGGCACGATTGAGTTGAACATGCCAATCTTTCCCTGAACCATTTACGGTCTTTTTCAAAATCTTTAGTATAGTCTTGTTTGAGGCCTCTGCTTGGCCATTCCCTTGTGGATAGTAAGGTGTTGAATATATGTGCTGAATATGGAATCTTTCACAAAGTTCATCAACATCCTGATTCTTGAAAGGTCGACCATTATCTGTAATAATGGCAGTAGGAATACCATATCGACAAATAATGTAGTTGAGTATGAAGGATGAAATTTGTTTTCCAGTGACTTTAGAGAGAGGTACTGCCTCAATCCACTTAGTGAAATATTTTGTCGCTGTGATGATGAACTTGTGCCCATTTGAAGATGAAGGATGAATTTTGCCTACTAGATCTAACCCCCATTGAGAAAATGGCCAGGTTGGTGTGAACGAGTGAAGTTCTTGTGTAGGAGCATGAATAAGATTCCCATGAATCTGACATTTTGAGCATGTTTTAACAAAAGTGAATGATTCCCTCTCCATTGTAGGCCAGTAGTAACCCATTCTAATCAATTTCTTGGATAAAGTTAGTCCACTCGAATGAGTACCACAAATTCCCCCATGAACTTCTTGTAAAGCTTTGTCGGATTCGTCACATTCAAGATATCGAAGTAAAGTACCATCAAGACCATGGCGATAAAGGGTATCAGCAATAAGGGTATAGCGAGAAGATTGTCGAATAAAGTTACGTTTTTGGTTACGGGATAAGTCAGGTGGTAAAATGCCATCTTTTAGGTAGGCATAAATCTTACCATACCAGGGTGAATCGGATCCTACCAAGTGGCAGATAATTTGGCTTTCGGGTGTGTCATAAGCAGGTGTAAATAATTGTTCCACCAGAAATTCATAGCGAGTCTATTTTTCTGGGAGTTGTACCAATGATGCGATCGTAGCCATAGCGTCAGCTGCTTTGTTATCAATCCTTGGAATTTGTGTGAACTGAATGTCCACAAAGTACTTTTTGAAGTCATCGATCATCTTTTTGTATGGCAACAACTTGTCATCTTTAGTCTGATAATCATCATTGATTTGATTAATGACTAGTTGTGAGTCACCATAAACTTGTAGCTCGGTAATCCTCCATTCCAATGTTGTCTTTAGTCCAGTGATTAGTGCTTCGTATTCGGCTATGTTATTGGTGCATGGAAACATTAGCCTATATGACCGAGGAATAGTATGTCCTTGAGGGGTGACAAAGAGAATGCCCGCCCCCGATCCATGTTGAGTAAAAGAACCATCAAAGTATAAGGACCATGGCTGCTTAGATTCTGCAGTGAAAACATCGGCATCTGGAAATTCAATGTGTAAGGGGTGCTCTGCTTGTAGGGGAGTGTCTGCTAGTTGATCAACGATAACTTGTACCTTGATTGCTTTGCGATCAACATAGTGGATGTCAAACTCACTCAAAATCATAACCCATTTTGCTAACCTTCCTGTTAGTGATGCTTTACTGAGTAGATACTTGAGTGGATCAATTTTTGAAATAAGATTGATTGTATGAGTTAGCATGTAATGTTGAAATTTCTGTGAAGCAAAGACTACTGCTAAACAGGCCTTCTCAATGAAAGTGTAGTTAAGTTCATGACTTGTTAGTGTTCTGCTGATGTAATAGATTGCACGTTCTTTCCCTTCACGGTCTTCTTGTGCTAATAATGCCCCCAAAGATGTCTCAGTTGCGGCAATATACAGGATCAATGGTTTGTCTGGATTTGGTGGTAATAGAACTGGTGGTTTCATCAGGTACTGCTTGATTTGTTGAAATGCCATTGCACATTTGTCATCCCATCGAAAAGGAACGTTCTTATGCAGGAGATGTGTGAATGCTAGACTTTTGTCAGCCAATTGCGCAATGAATCTTCTTATGGATTGAAGTCGCCCTTGTAATGATCTCAATTGACTGATGTTCTTTGGGGGAGGCATCTCCATGATTGCCTGAACTTTAGCAGGATCTACTTCAATTCCCTTTTCTAAAACAATATATCCTAAAAGTTTTCCAGATGTGACCCCAAAAACACATTTCTTGGGATTTAGGCGAACTTTGAATTTTTCCAATCTGGTAAATATTTTGGACAATATTTCCAGGTGTCCTTCTCTGGTGTATGATTTTTCCAATATGTCATTTACATAATCTTCCACGAATGTATGCATCATGTCATGAAAGATCGTAGTCATAGCTCTTTGATAAGTAGCCCCAGCATTCTTTAGACCGAAAGGCATGACATTCCAACAGTACGTTCCCCACGGACAAGTGAAAGTTGTTTTCTCTTGGTCTTCTGGTGCAATCTTGATTTGGTTGTAACCAGAGAAACCATCCATTAATGAATACATAGCATGGCCAGCTGTTAAATCAACTATAGTGTCAATGCTTGGAAGCGGAAAGTCATCCTTAGGGCAGGCCTTGTTAAGATCTCTGAAATCAGTGCACACCCTAATGCATTTATCTGGCTTTGCTACTGGGACAATATTGGAGATCCATTCTGCATAGGCAATTGATCTTATAAATCCTGCATCTAGGAGTTTCTTAAGTTCCTCTTTAACTAGTAGTGCAACGTGAGGATGCATCTTTCTGAGTTTTTGTTTCACTGGTTTAGCTCCTGGTTTGATAGACAAATGATGCATTATGAGATCAGGATCAAGACCTGGCATGTCTGCATATGACCAAGCAAAATTGACTTGATTTTCTTTGAGAAAGTTCATGAACCTGGGATTTCATTATCTGTCATTGATTCAGCTACCTGTAGAATCCTTGGATTATCTGTAGTTTCAATATTGATTTCCTTTGTAGGCTCGATCAAAATGGGCGATCGCTCATGATAGTGCTCCGGGAGAGTGTCAAGAGTCCCATCAGCTGGTGCCTTGAAAAGGTTTTCACCATCTGATACGCTCTTTATTTTATCTTTTGTTTGATCTAGCACTGCCAGATTCTGGTTTTCACCACTAGATCATTCTTTTTTATTTTCTTTTTTGCAGCTAGGAGACTTGACACTCTCCTGATTAAAGACTTTGTACCGAAAATCGCTAGTGGAACAATCATTTACATCATCTGCGGAAAGGAAATTTATGATAGCTTCGTCGCTGGGAAAAATAGGTAAATCAATAGGTTCAGTTAGATCCCAATCAATGAGATCAGGATGGATCAAAGGTAACAAGTCATTTGGTCTTGTGAAATCGGCAATGGTTAGGGTCAAAACAGAGTTATCGGTAGGATCCAAGGTATGAGGTAGATCAATGATGGCACTATTTTCCTGATAGTCTTGTTCGTTAAAATCCGACTCAGTATCACTAGACTCATAGTTGCTTTATAGTTCAGATTCTTGTGGTTGGGACCCTGAACCTTCTCCTTTGATTAAAGTAGGGGTATACTTGTGTATGACGTCTACCTCTTTGTCTCTCCAAAATTTATCATCATGAGTGGTATCCCATTCATATTCAACAGAGTCTGTATCAGAGTTATTTTCTATGAAATTCAAGGTTGCTACCAAACATGCATCCTTTTTATCAGAACCTTCTTGCAATGTAAAGACATTCCCCTGTGATTGGTTGGATGGGGTAGCGTCATAGCCTAGTCCAGTTTTATCATATGCAACAAGCCCTGGAAGATGGATAGGTTCAACTACACCTTCTTTTCTTTTTCCAATAGGACCATTGTCATATCCCATCTTTTGCATGATGGAATACCCTTTCCCATATTGGTCAGTTGGTAAGGTGATATTTAGGACTGTTTCATCTTCATCCTTATAAAGCCAATTCAGAATTGTTGTATCCTCAGGATCTTCCATAGGTAATTTTTCTTTGATAAATTGTCCATTGAACTTGGTAGTTGGCTCTATTTGTAGTTGTGCTGATGTTGATGCTATTGATATATGTTGTGTAATAGAAGGTTGTCCATGTGATCGAGGTGATGTAGGTAGATTAGCAAGACAAAGAGAATATTCCCCAACTCCACTTTCCTTGAACTGCAGTTTCTTGTCAAAGCTTTTGGCTAATTGACTGATGTGCATATCATTCTTAGAGAAGTATTAGCAAGTGCTTCTGATTGTTTGGAACCAAAGTATCCTGACTAGCTTTGACATTGGCACAAGTTTGAATGTTTGAATTATCAGCTGATATAGTGACTCCTGTCCGTCATATGGAAACTTAAGACATTGATGGTAAGTGGACGGATCAGCTTGCATTTCATGAATCCAAGGACGACCCAACAAGATGTTGTATGCAAGATCCCGGTCTAAAACTTGACAAAAGGTATTTTTGATAACAGGTCCCACTCTGATTGGTAGCATGATTAGACCTTTAGACGTTCTTTCCTCATCATCATAGGCTTTTATAGTAATCTTCCTTCTAGGATCAATGGAGTCCTCCAAAAATCCTAAAGCTTGAACCACTTTCAAAGTACATATATTTAAACCAGACCCTCCATCTATTAGGACACGTTTAACACGGAACTTATGGATCATGACCTCTAAGTATAATGACGAATTGTGGGGATGAGTCATGGAAACATCATCTTTGTTAGAAAATGAAAGACATGTAGGTGAGGACAAATGTCCTACCATGGCTTGAAATCGGTTCACATCCAAATCTGTGGATATAGTTGTTTCAAAAAGGGCTTTCTCTAAAATTTCCTTATGTGCAAGAGAAATCTTCAGGAGTTCTAAAATGGAAATTTGGGCTGGAGTTTTTTGAAGTTGGTTAACTAAGTCATATTGATGTTGAGGGACGGGCTCAGTGGATTTTGAAGAGGCACCTTTCAAGACAACTTTAGCTTGTGCTCTTGTTGTGACATTAACTTGCCCATAGTCTATCTTCTCCTTGATTTTTATAACATTGATCCGCTCATCGTCTGTATAGAGATGACGGATTACCGTGTCATCGATTTGATTCACATTTTTATCAGAAGCCTCTCCCTTTTGATAATTTGGCAAAGGATTGCGAAATGCTTGGTGATCTTCATTGGATTTTTGTTGTCCTTCTACTGTGATAGTGCCATTGTCAATGAGGTCTTGAATAGCATGCTTCAAAGCTTGACAGTTGTTTGTACGATGACCTCTGCACCTATGATAGTCACAATAATAAGCCTCGTTCCATGATGGAGGTTTTACACTAGGTTCATAATTGCGTTGAGGTGGTAAAGTAAGGACATTTTTTTTCATAACCTCTTTGAAAGCAGATTCCAAGGATTGTCCTAGTGGAGTGAAAGTTCTTCTACTAGAGAAGAATGAAAAGCGTTGTGGGTTCATGTTTGAGGCATTCCCTAAGGTGTTGTTGTTGTTGTTGTTTCCACGGTAATTTTGATTACTGACAGTCCCTTGATTGAGAGTAGGATTTTGATTCATGTTGTTCCTTGGGGGGGGAGGATTGTTTCCTCTATTCGTGACAGAAATTACATTGTTGTAATTATTGTTACGAGGAGTATTTGGAGTACTCAGAACAAATGGCTTAGTCGAGACATGGTTTGCATCAACCACACCATCGTTTACAATGTTTTTGTTGCGAGTCCAAAACTTAGACTTATCCTGGTTGTTGTAATGGTTGGATGAGCTAGGATTGTCTTTGTCAAGTTTTATTGTCCCTCGTTTGACCAAAGCACCCTCAATGGTGATGGCATCCTCAATCAATTTCTCAAAGGAAGATGGAAAATGTAGATTTAAGCGATAGCTCATTTCTGAATTTAGGCTATTGATGAAGGTAACCATTTTTTCCTTTTTAGGAACATGACGTGGATACCTAGCGAACATTCTTCTCCATCTTTGAAGAAAGGTAGTGAAAGGTTCACCAGGTTTTTGTGCAACTTTGCAAAGATCTATCATGGTGATCGGGTGTTGTATGTTGTAAGCATATTGTGATATGAATAGGTTGATCAATTCTTCAAATGTCCTGACGGGAGGTGTAATCTTAGATAACCATTCCATAGAGTTAACTCCAAGGCTCCTAGGAAACAATCGCAATAAATAAGTATCTTCGTGAGCGAATTCCAATGTCATGTTTCAGAAATCTCTAATGTGATCAATTGGATCCGATTTCCCATTATAACGATCAAATTTGGGAATTTCACAATGTTTAGGAAATAGAATCATATTGAGACTTCTATCAAAAGGATAAGGACATATGCCATCAAGAGTGTATTTCTTTGTTGTGGTCCCCCCTTGTAACTCTTTGATTTGTCCTTGGAGTGCCTTAAATTGTTGAGTAAGAATAGTAAGATCAGATGGGGATGTTTCTTCTTCTTTGCTCTTTAATTTCTCAATATCAAAATCCTTAGGCAGTTTAGCTCCTTGATCGGCTAGGAAGAGAAAATACTTTTCTTTGTCACGTTGCAGGATCTTTTCTATGGCTTTAAGAAACTTGGGGTCTTGTTCAGCCTCTCTAATGTGAAGTTCTTCCTCTTGCTCATCATCACTATCTACAGGAGTTTTGTTCATGTCCTTGTACTTATGAAATGGGTTTACTTCTCTATCAGCCATGTTGTCGTCACTGAAAAGAGGATTTCAATTCACACTATAACGAGGATTACCACGCTCACCTTCTTCTTGAATGTTATGGGTATGACCTTCTTGTTGAGATTCTTCTCCTAGTTTGTTGTATTGAGATCTTGTAAAAACAAGCATATGATGATGATATCTTGATCTGATAAGATGAACAAAAATCCTATGAGATGATCAAAGATGTTCCTAATTCTTGATTGTGGTTTCCAAAGATGAAGGATATCCAAATCCTGTTTGAGGGAAGTTGAATCAATAATCCAAAATTTTTCTTGTGAGGTATACTCCTGAAATTTCAATCCCTATTTTTTGAAAAGATTTGTAAATCTATTGAAGGTCACTGAAGGATTTGACTAGGATGCGTTGAATATTCAATCGAAGGTTGTGGTATATTCTCAAACTCAAGAGGTTGATTAAGATTGTGACGTTGGGATAGAGCTAATCTTTGATAATAAGCTTGAGTGGCTAAAGGTTCTACAGCGTAATCGTCAGTGAATCCTCTAACGTAGTCTTAGTATCTATGGAGAAATTTGCGATAATGAAGCAAGACGTGTCGACTCTTATACAAAAATTCTCTGCGGTCTAAAGTTTCCTTGTAACTTAAGTTTGTTTTGGGCTTCTTGATCCTATTGAAGACTGATTTCTTGACGAACTTGGTTGATTTCCACTTCCTCAACATGGAAGAGAAATATCAGAAATTCGGGTCTGTGTAAAAAAATTTTGACATCAACCAAAAGCGCTATTCTATTCCCTAAATGCGCTGCAGAAAGAGGTATATGCGCTAGAGAAAGAGTCAAATGCGCTGCAGAATACCTTGAATGCGCAGAAACAGACCTTAGATGCGCTAAACCAAGAAGCAGATGCGCTAAAACAGTCCCTAAATGCGCTGAAAAATGACTCAGATGCGTTGAACCAGGCAGTGGATGCGCCAGAACAGATCGTATATGCGCTATAGTTTTTCCTAGATGTGCTAAAACAGTTTTCTAAAGACAGTTTTTGACCAGTTTTGAAAATTCAGCTGAAGTTTTTCATGTTCGTTTTGGATGATCCTTTATCTGAATTAATGTTCTTGAAAAACATAGCAAACAGTCTTGATTTAAGTTGAACGTAACCAAGCACAGAATAAGACAAGCACAACTTAAGTTAGGCCAGGACAATATCCGCTAGATTCCATGTGGGTTTCCCCAACCGCATATCAGTAGCGTGTGAATTCAGAAACTTGGCTGCACGGGCTCCCCCTTACAGTGCACTCTCTTCTCAGGCCAACCAAGCTTCCAACCCCCATGAAACTCCCATGGCGAGCTTATCACCTCTACTAAAAACTGTGAAAGTGTGGAAGGCTTCACACTGACCGGTGCTGGACTAGCAAATAGAAGGTTTTTGGCTTTCTAAACAATGGTATTTAATTCAGGACCCCCGTTTGAGTGGCCATACATGGGGCAAGAGATTAATCACCATTAAGGTGGCACTCTAGCCTGAAGAGGTTAAGCTCAATAGGGTTTAAGGGAGTACAACTCCGTTCGTATGACACATCCGCACAAGCAACCTTAGGTTTTCCCTTAAGGTTTACATTTATATACCGGTCGGGGGTAGCTTGGCTTTAGCTCCGTTGCCGGTTTGAGTCGCGTTGAGGTGATGAAATCCCCAGGCAGGCCCAATTTCTAGAGTCAATAATCATTTCTCTTACACCCAAGATCGCACAAGTGCGCAAGGGGAGAGGATACTTCGATTATCAAGTCAAGGTTACACAGGGAAAAGTGGGTCTGGCTTTCTGATCACCTAGTTTGCACAGGGTGAGAGCATAGTCACCTACCACTTTCAAACACAGTCAAAAAGAGTAGACAGATTCATTTTAGGTGCACCAAAATCAAAAATGATTTAATCTAAGTGAAGATTTTGCTTCACAACAGACATGGGGTTCATTTTAACTGCATGATAAAGATGTGGTGGCTATCCTAGATTGATTCATTTTAAAACCAGCAAGAAAAGGAAAGAAATTCTATCTACGGAAGGCATCAGACTCAGAATTTTTGTTACAACCCAGATGCGCGACTCTGTTACCCAGATGCGCAAAAACATAACCTAGATGCGCAATAACAGAACCCCAATGTGCAAAAACAGAACTCAGATGCGCAATAACAGAACATAAATGTGCAAAAACAGAACCTAAATGAGCAAAAACAGAGACTAAATGCGCAAGAACAGAGACCAAATGCACAGGAACATAACCTATATGTGCTAATTAAAATCCTAAATGCTCTTCAGAAATCCCCAGATGCGCCATTATGTCCCCTAAATGCTCTTCAGAAATTCTCGTATGCACCAAAATAGTCTTCATATGCGCTACAGTACCTGCAAAATGGAAAATTTTTGACTCTCCCAGATGCGCTGCTGAATGTCAGAAAACCTGCAAGAAAAACCTGCAAGAAAGAAGTCTAAAATGGGGGCATAGGCCCCACGGTGGGCGCCAGAAATGTGTGATCGAAAATATGCATAATGAAATGAATTAAATAATATTCAAACACACCAATAAGACATTATATCAAAACAGAAAATAAAAGGTAAGTAGATGCAAACTCAATATTCTACTTCGATTGTCGTCCTATTGTCCTCTATCTTCAGTGTTTTTGTTGATTCCAGCTTTTACTCTCAGATTTATTTGCTAGGCTCAACAAATTGTCTTCCTAAAGAACGAGATTTAAATATGATGCATGATGCAAGACTAAGCCATGATATGGAATTGAACTAATATGCTTGAAGTAAACATGATGCTATGATATTAAAATGCTAAATGAATTAAATGCATGAACTCTAATTAATTGCCTATTATCAATGCTTAGATTCACACAGGTATTTATAGAGTTTTTTGAATGATTCTGATTGGCTGTCTTGATTGACGGTTGTGATAATTCCTGATAGATCGAATGGCTGAAGATGGATGAAACTGAAGAGAAAATAGAAGAAAAGTTGAAAACAAGATTTTTCTATTTTTATGAAAGAGGAAGAGATGAGAAGATAAGAAATCATCTTTCTTTAAAAGAATAAAAGAAAGATTTAAAAGCTGATAAATAATGAAATAAAAATTCAATTATTTATTTGTGGATGAAATTCAGCTTTTTCTTAATTAAATGAAATATTTAATTAAGCTTTTAAAGCAGAAGAAAGTTTGTGATAAGAATAAAGCTTTAATTAGGGTTTTTGAAGAAAGCAGAAGATCTCATATTTAAATAAAATATTTAATTATGATATGAGAAGAAAACAGAAGATTTCACAATTAAATAAAATATCTAATTGTGATTTAGAAAGAAAGCACAAGATCCTTTAATTAAATAAGATTTATTTAATTAAATCACTTTTATGAAATTAATTAAATGAAATATTTAATTAATTAGAAGAAGAATTTTAAAATAGAAGAAAGATAAATATTTAAATTTAATTAAATCGAAAGATTTAATTTAAATTCAAACAGTGATAATTAATTTAAATAAATAAAATGTATTTATTTAATTAATTAAGTGGACATATGAAAATAATTAAATAAAATAAATTTATTTAATTACGAAAGAAGAATAAAATGAATGAATAATATAATTAAATTAATTAAATTTAATCATATGTAGAGAATTTTTAGATAAATTAATTAAATAATAAATATTTAATTAATTGCCAGGATTATAGACATGACCATTTTTATGTGTATACAAGGGAAAACAAAAACTAAAATGAAACAATGCCCTACCTACCTACACTAAACAAATGAATAGGACCTCTAGACAAAACCATTAACTAGACTTGCAAAGTAGTTGTGTTTCCTGATCAAGTGAATATGTCTTTCCTGCTTGTAAGCAGCCAATAAGGGTTGTGGAAAGGGTGGGCATCTAATGAACTTAGGTAATACTTCTTTAAGAAATAGAACAAACACACATACCCACTTGTTTTGACTGAAAGTACAACTATTCTGAGGTGGGTAGGTTAGTTGTCTCTCTTCTCTTTGCTACTTATCTAATGCTTTCTCCTTGCTATTTCCTAGCTGGACTAGATGTCGAATAGGACATCCTCTTGACAAACCGATGTGAAAACAATCAATGTCAATTTTCTGCCCTACTGCCTTATTACCCTTGTTGTCCTCATCATTCACTGGCTTGGGCTTTTGTTCACTGCAAGAATTCAATAGAGTGGCAAGCTCTCTACAAGTTGAACGGGTAGGGACTTGACAGTCAAACATTAGATTTTCTTGAAAATATTGATTCTCTTCAATCAATTTATTTAACTGTTCTTCAAGGGAAGCCACCTCCAATGTATCTATGTTGGCTTCTCCTTTGTCAATTGACTATTCAACCATCACCCCTTTTTTCTCTATCTGAACCATGCCTTCAATCTCCTGATTATGCTCCATTTTAGGCATGTTATCATGCATACCACACTCTTGAACCTCCGCAATAATGTGTTCCTCACTCATTTATTTACAGACCAGCTCTCTGTCAATGTGATTTTTGTGCTCTTGTTGATCACAACTTGTCAGTTTTGTTAGCTCACATATATTCTCTTCATCGCTAGTAACAAATAAAGGCAACTATTCAAATAAATTAGTTAAAGCATGCACCTCAACATTTCCATCCATCTCTACAACCAGTTGTTCTTGATTTTCTAGATCTTCCTCATCATTGTACCAACTGGATACCTCAAAATAGTTGTCAATATTCTACTGTTCCAGCTGATCTTGGTTTTCCAAAATCCGCTCTTGCCCCTAACTTGCAACTACTGCGAGTATGAGCATGCTTTCTTCATATTGGTCCACAAAAGAAGGTAGTTCATCAAACCAAAACGTGGAGTTATCCTCTTGAACACCCTCCTTTATGTCTTCATCCTACTGCCCTAATTGATCTTCTAAGATGAACATGAAGCATTTTCATCCTCTTCAACAAAACAAGGAAGCTCATTAATCAAAACATTGAAAGGATCATTTGAAGAAGACTTTTGTTGTTCAATATTTTGATGTTGCAATTGGGAATACTCCATATTTAAACGTGATAGATCTACATTTCTAATCTTCTCCCAAAGGAGTGAGATATCCTAATCAATGGGTTCATCCTTGGGTTCATTAGGTGGGGAAACTTGGGGAGCTTCTTGGATTTCTTCAAAGGAAAGATGTTGTTCAAGGGGTTGCTCTGGAACTATACTAGGATGAACTTGATTATTTTCCTCAATTTGCAAAGGATGAAGGCTTCAAAAACTTGGTGTTTTAAGATTAAGAGGTTGGTTTGAGGAATTAAGGACTTTATTCTATCTAAAACTTGGAATCTCAACTTTAGGAATACTAAGAGGCTTATTCTTTCTAAAACTTGGAAATTTATACTTACGAACCTCCTCTTGAGTAGGCTGATCTGGAACTATAGGAGCTGATTGGACTTCATGCCTTTGTGTTTAAGCAAACATGAGCTTCATCTTCTCCTCTTTTGCAATGATCTCTCTTTCAAGGTTCTCAAATTGAATCCATTGTGTCTCCATCTCTTGCTCATGGAGATAGGCTTGATAAACCATCTCTTCCTGTTGTTGATTATACTCACGTTGCCTCTTGATCTCCTCTACCTGCGTTATGAAGTCAAGCATGAATTCAAGCAATGCTTGCAATCTCCTCCTTTTCACACTCTTGGAATTGGTTTTGAGCGTATGAAGGTTGATATGAAGGTTGAGCATGGGTGGGTAGGTGGTAATTATATTGAGCATGTTGGTTTTCTTGAAAAGCCATGGAATTAAAACCAGTAGCATGATTAGCTTGATATGACTAATAGGGAGGTGGATAAGAAAATTTTTCATGGTATGATGGATGATAAGATATATTTCCATGAAACATAGGCATATTCGTTCATTGAAAGTCTAGAAGCAAGCAAAAATTAGATTTTCTAAAATACACCAGCACTTGATCATATTGAAACCAGTAAACTTGAGCTCAAAGTCGCCAAATGTGTGTAGATTTTTGCCTCCTTAGGCAGATATCATTGATATACACACCTAATATCAACAATAAATGATCAAATATTAGACTGAGAGAGTCCAATGAATCTCACCGTGCGTGCCAAAAATTGTTGTCAATCAGGATTGCATCCTAGCTAAGATTGACTCAACTATCCTGTTGAGACATGGAAACACTCTCAGGTTGTGGGTGACCTATGGCGAGAATGAATCTCTAGATAGAGTTGGTTTACCTGGAAGATCACCTAAACTAAAAGACATTTTCGAGGAAAAGGGTTTAGAAAGATAACTTGAAATGAAATCATAAACCTAATGGGTGATGCACCTGAACTTTTACTTGTCTACTAACTCAACTTCACAATCAAATTTCAAAACATTAACTTTCACAATCTTAGATGAAACAATGCAACACATAAGTAATTTGCATGAAGGGTTGAGACTAAACACAATGTGCAACCTATATTACAACGAAAATTTTGCACACACACTTGCAATATTGGAGCATGCAAAAGGATCTGAAAGTTCAATCGCAATTTAACATCAAACCATTGAATGCAAAAATGAGACAAAACCATGAGATAGGAATGCTCTGTTGTTTTTATTGCTCTGAAAGGAGTATATAAGAATATCACAATCTGAGTACAAATCAAGCTTACAAAGCTCTCTACAAATGATCCAGAGAGAAAGAAGAAAATCTGAACTGAGAAAAAATTAAGTTTTTCTACAATATATAACTCCAATATGTCTCCATGAGTGAGAAGGGAAAAATCTGAGTTAACTGTTCACCATAATAGAAACTTCAATGTCATTTTCGAGCAAAGGGAAAAAACCTCATAAATAGTGCCCAGAACTACTCCAAACTAAGTGAGAAAAGATGGAAACTTTCCCTCCTAAGTAGATCGACCCAAAAGGACTCAAAAATCACCTAGTTCTGACTGAAAATCAAAAGTAGAAAGCTCAATTCATTGAATCTTTCCAATTTGCACAATTGGAACTCAAATAGAAATAGAAGGTAAACTAAAAGTTGCTATAAGGACACTCAACACTTGTTTTGTTCTTATCTTACTACATTTTAACTGAACTTATTAAAGCAATTTATAAAAAAATTGCTTTAATAAAGTCTTACAATATTTTTTACAGTTTCAACTTTAAAAAATAGAAAGAAGACCAACTTAGGAGTGGTGAAAAGTTCTTGAAAACTATGAATTGGGTCGGTGAGAAATTTAAAGGGTTTTTTCAACTCATATTTTTCTAATTTTTGTATAAAAATCTAAAAAACCTGGATTGTAGTTCTTCAGATATGATTGAAACACGTGACTGCTCATTGTCATGAATTTTCTTGTGAATTTCAGAGCGATCTTCAGTCTTTTGATGTTGTCCACTTGACATCTCTCTTGCTACCTATGTAAATTTGTCACGTGATGGTTGCAATCTTCCCCTTGTTCTTTGACTTGACTATCTCTCAATCTCTTTTACGAGTATGTCTACATTGATAAGTACAATCACTTTCATGCTATTCTTTGAAGATTGCCCAATACTTTTTGCATGATTGTCCTCAATCTTTGATGCATTTGTCTTCACTTTGAGTTTTCATGCTTTAAGGAATTTTGCCTAACTTCACTTTTAACCTTTACCTTAACTGTCCTTAATTCATTGATCATGGCAAAGATTTCTATATTTACTTACAAGGAGTATCAAATACCATTTGATTAAGAAAATGATGCTAAAATTCGATATCACTGCCCTATGTTGATTGTGTGTGTTGATAGTGACTATGATGACCCCCCACACATTGTGGTTCCATTGAACATGTATGATGAGATTACACTCCCATCCCTCTTAAAAACTGAGAGGGCAGCATGCTAAGCTCAACCCTTATGGGAGCCCATTTTACTACACATGCTATGATGTCAAACACGATGAACCATGTAATGATAAATGAACATGTACTTGCACAATGAACAAACAAGTTAGCAAAACAATGAAGTTGAAAGCTTCAAATGATGCATTAATTCTTTTGCTCCTAAATGCTCCTGAAATTTGTAAACTTCATTCTAGCTCTACCTGATTGAGTTGTAAGCAAAAATTAGGTAACAATTATATCTGTTAAGTGACATATCAAGGGTATGCTATTTCAATTGATGTTGATGGTGTCATATGCAAAAGAACTTGCTCATTCTTTGATGGTGGATAAATTGATGTTGATGGTTTCTATAGAGTTGTTGACTTGGTAAAAAAAAATGATATTGGAAAAATACCACAAAGTTGTTTGATGAAAAAGTCAGAGGTATTCGGTGGAAAGAAAAATAATATGTGGATAATTTCCTTTGAGAGTTTTGAATGGTGAAATTCCTATCTCTCGTATCTCAAACCCTAAAGACTATTCTTTGTTCTAAATAACTTCCAAGAACTAGAGTTTATGTAATCAAAGATCTTGTTCAACACTTACATTGCTATCATCAAATTTTCAATAAACATGGTTCTTCCTCAACGTTGAAATACCAGCTAGCCACGAGTTTTCAAAAAGAGAATGCTTATTCAAACGTTGGAACAACTGTCTTTTGGGATTTATTGGTAGTTAAAGAACAATTTGGAAATTGATTGCGTTGAGAAGGTTTTGTAGATGAAACATACAATGCATTCAAGTTACTTACAACTGAGATGAAAAAAACGTGTGTTTCATGAGTGGCATATTGAAAATGATGTGACTAGATGCATTCAGACTTTTTTCTTGAACATATGAGTGATGTGAGAGGATGAAGAAAAATGCAGATCATAGATAGAAGCTTGGATTGATTTATCTATTGAGTTTATAGGAATTATTGATAATGCATTGAAGTTTACCTTATCAGTTTTTGTTCTGTCTAAAAATATAGAGAAGGAAAGTTTTGAATGTTGTTATTGAGTAACAATGATCTTTCAAGTGTAATATCTTCTCTATACAAGTTCTATGTGATTAGAGAAAGATTACAAGTGACTATGCAAAGGTGTCTTGAATAGATTGTGTATGCATTGTACTAGAAGTTGAATATAATGTTGACAATGTGAACTGATAGTCACTGCATTACAATTATCTTATTTCTTATTTAGAGCTTGTGACAATAAGGATGTGTCCAAGGTTTCTTTTCTTGCACGTATGCATATAACAAAGGTTCATGATTGTTAGTGGTATTAGTGGTTCAATTGTGATATTGGATTAATGAAACAATGTTGAGATTTGTGTGAAGTTAGAAGATGGTGTTTGCAGTTGCAGAAATAGATCACATAGGCAGTGAAATGTATTGCAATAGGGTAACCCCCTAAAGTTATATATTTTCTTTCATGGAGATTGGTCAGTAAGACCATGGAGAGTTGCCAGTGAGGCAGTTGTATTTGCCAGTGAGGCATGTTTTGTAGCCAGTGAGGCTTTGTCAATGAGGCATGTTTTGTAGCCAGTGAGACTTTTCCAGTGAGGCATAAAAAGTAGCCAATGAAGCTTTCCCAGTGAAGCACAAAAAGTAGCCAGTGAGACTCTATAATTAGTGGGATTTTATGAAGCCAGTGAGGCAACCTTCCCAAGTGGCTTTTTTTATCGCTATGAGGGTTTTCCACTCATAAAAAATACTGTCTTATGATTCTTTTGTGGTCTATTTGATTATCATGATTCATGTTATTTAGTCTTGTTACTTTCTTATTCTACTTTGCAACACTTGAGTTTTCATGTTGTTTGAGGATCTGCTATTGGCTATCACATTTGGTTACACCCTTGAAACTAAAAATTCAATGATTACAAAGAGATTATGTGTTTTGAAAACCATTGAATTGAAGTTGATTATTCAAACACTGATTCACCCCCCCTCTCAGTGTTTCCCATACTCCAACAAGTGGTATTAGAGCCTTGGGTTCCTTTTTCAAAGTTTAATCAACTTAGGAGGTCCTGATAGTGGAGTACTATGGGAAAGTGTAAACAAGATAGGGGAAGGAAAGATGTCAAGCAAAAGATTGTAAATCAAGCCCCATTCAAGTGAAGTAATGAGTCGTTGCATGAGTCACCCCTAAAAATTGGCACAATGTGTGATAAAGAGAATGATTTTGTTGTTGAGATTGATGACTAAGAAGGAGACCTCTTTGTGGGTGAAGATGACTCTAAACAAGAGTATGATCAACAAGAGTGTGAGGTTGATATTGAAGGTGAACTCTTGTGTGCTCTAGTTATGATCAAGCAACTCAGAAAGGAGAACCAGAGATTAAAAGACCAACTTCTACACAAAAAAGACTCCAAGAACAAGGTACTTTCAGATCTTGCAAAATTTTCTTTAGATCTTGAAGAGTCTAGCGAACTTATTATCAGCCTAAAGACAGATATAGAAGAAGCAAAAAGGATAGTTGATTTTACAAACTTTGGTCTTGAAGTCAAAACTAATGAATTCCTAAAACTAGAGTTAGAATAGTCTCTTTAAGAAAGCAATTGGAAAAGGCATCTTCCAAGTTGCACAAGAATCTGCAATTTGAAAAGAGTATTGAATGCTTAAATGACATGTTAAGAAAGCAAAAGCATCATAAGGACACTATTGGTCTAGGTTATGAAGAAGGACAGTGCTCCAAAGTCAAAAATACACCAAGAATGAAGATAGATTTGGGTCATCATGTTGTTTCTCTTGAAGATAAGACACAAGATAAATGTATTGATGAAGGTAGAAGGACAAGTAGATCCTCAAGATCTCCACCTGTCGGGCAATTCCATTCAATAAGGTACAAGTATTCTCAATTTTATGGTTATTGCTATTCATGTTATGTTTATGGTCATAGAGCTAGAGATTGTAGAACCCACTCAAGAAATGGCTTTGGATGGAATAAGGATAAGAGTTATTATAATTTGTTAAATCAGAATTATAATAATGTATGTTATAACTATAATAATGATGGTCACCTAGCAAGAAATTGTTGGATGTGTGAAATACATGATCATGCAAGGAATTCCAATAAAAGTTCTCAATGTTTAGAAGGAACTATCTTTCCTTTGGTCAAGACTGCAATATTTTATGTCATAGATGCAATATGTTTGGGAAGAAAGCACAGTGGTGTAGAAGAAGGTCGATGAAACCATCTAGAGACTTCATGTTTAAGTGAAAGAAAGAGAATATCCTAAGCAAGGAAAATAAAGATCCTAAGTGTGGAGAGGAAAAAAAAGTCAAGAAGAAGGAAAAACTAATCTTGTGCATACCACACAAGAGACATCACAAAGTTCCTGAAAGATTAGCATGAGGTAAGGGGGAGTAGGTTAGTGTTTTACCCTTCAGCCCCTAGAGAAGACAAGGAATTAATGACTAAGATTATGCACAGTGCAATGACAGTAAGTGCAGTGCTATTAAAGACAGTGTTATTGTAGTTGCTTTGGTTGCTTCTTGAGTTGATTCAAGAGTTGATTCTTGTTTCTTTGGTTCATGATGTTATTCATGACATAATTCTTATTTCACATATGTCAAGATGTTCGTCCTTGTTGATCAATAATGGTGTCGGTGCACTAGTGATTTTCCATAATGATTTTGGTATCTGTATAGTCATAAAATTACACCTCTCGCAATTTCACATACATTATTGTATCCGCTTTAGTGTCCACTCCTTTAGCATCTTGTGTAAGCTCATTTTAGCCCTTGCATCAACCTTTTTCCCTTCTCGGGATGCTCCAGTACCCCTTTTTAGTAGCTACCCTTGTGTGTTAGCTTTGCATTAAACTTCGTGCCTTTCTTGTTTGCATCGTTTTGTAGCGTGATGTGTCCAAACACTAGCACATCACGCGGATGTCTGCGTGCTGCGCTAGCATCTTGCGACATTTCAACATTCAAATGACTATTTTTGTGCATGCTTGCCACTTGTCACCTCCCTTGGTCGGTGGTAATGGCTCGAGATGTCCTGAAACAACTCGGGTAGTTTCTTTTCCCTCATTAAAAGCTATCCTTTCAATTCATTCTGCTCTCTAACTTCTTCTAGTTCCATTCTTCCAAGTACTTCTAGCTTCATTCTAGCTCCTCTCTAGCTTTGGCTCTAGCTCTCCAATCTCCTACTCTTGCTTGCACAGCTTCATATAGCTTGCTACACCAACATTCTTACATCTTTTCAAGCTCTCTTTGCAGCGCTCTCAAGCTCTTACAACACTCTTTGCAACACTCTTAGCTCTTGCAGCTTCATCTCCCTTATCTCATACTTGTGAGCATCTTGGGATTCCATATCTCCTTTCTATTACATTTTTACTTTGTGATACGGGTTTTCCTCATTAAGCAGGGATTGCTTTTATCACCTCTTTTGTGATACGAGTTCTTCTCCTCGAGTGGGGTTTGCTTTTATAACTCATACTAGGTGGTGCAAGTTCTACTCCTGAAGCAGGTTTTTTCTTTCACCACACGCTTTTTCCATTTCGATTACACTCTCTCTCTCTCTATCTTTTAGCTGTCTGTGGAGGTGGGAACACCAAAACAAGGGCTTGACTGAGACAAACCCCTATATAGCCCCAACAATTTCTCCAGATATTATGTATGTAGGTTTTGAAGACATTCATTCGCTAGAGGTTTCATCACTTGCATGGTTGTAAGAATTTCCTTTCTTCTTCTTATCTTTATTAGTTCTACTTCACTCTTTCAATTTTGTTACTTTCCTGCATTCTAGGATTTCTTAGCAATTAGAGTAGAAATAGCCACTTTGTCATTTTCTATGATAAACTCACTTTTTGGTCTATACGAGACGCCAGCGTGCCTTTGGGATGCCAACACATCGTGTTGTCATCTATATTCTGTGATGTTGTCCTTTGGCCAAGCTTGTCAGTTTGTCAAAAAAATCTCTGTGATCTACTCTTTCTTATTCTAAAACTTTCATGTTGTTCCTTGAGGTAGTTTAGGGCAGTTCACCCCATGAGGCTCTCTAAATGAAGAGAACTCGTGAGTAGTGAATCCCCCTTCTCTACATTTTGGTGAACCTAATGTGAAGAGGTTATTTTTCAAAAAACTAGGAATTTATTTACCCCTAATTGGCGGGGTCATAACTTTTGACTCGGTTCTCAGAATTCAAAACCGTTTGCACTATTGGAAAGGCCTCCTAGAGAACTAGTTCAATCCCTAAAATAATAGTGCCTTTGATAGTCAAATTTTAGGGACTGATGCAAGTTCCAACCTCAAATTCTGCTCCAAAGACCTCCGAAAACGTGAATTACTAGAGCATAGAAAATACCAAGAAAATCATAATGAATTTAATATCTTCTTTTATTAGTTCAATATCTAGTTTTATTCAAAATTTTAACGATGTTCCATTTCATGCATGTGATGGTGACTTGGCCTTGCCTGTCACTGGATATCTTTGATCCTTCTCACGAAATCCCTCTAGCTTCAGAGGATATTTTGTCGCAAGAAAATTAAATCATTGATACCTTTCTTAATGTTACTCTACCTTCTCTTCATTCAAATGCACTATCTTTTGGAGGTGATGCATTCATGAATGATGAATCTCTTATACCTTCCAATGCACTCTCTTCTGGAGACGATGCATTTGTGAATAATGAACCTTCTATTCATTCCAATGCACTCTCTTTTGGAGGTGATGCATTCGTGAATGATGAATTTCTTCTCTATCCCAATGCACTCTCTTCTAGAGATGATGCATTAGTGAATAATGAATCTCATCTTTGTTCTGATGTACTCTCTTCTAGAGATGATGCATTAGTGAATGATGAATCTCCTTCTACATTTGATCCTATTTGGATCGATGTTAAGAATATGTCTTCAAATGATTCTACTAGTTGTGATGAGTCTGTAAATATAATCTATGTTGTTGCTTCCCCTCAAAGGCCTAAGAGACCAGTCATTTACGTGACTCCAGTGAGTCCTTCTCCTAAAAGGATTTTTTCTATTGATGGTCTTCCATTTGATAATGACTCTCCTGACCCTTCTAAGGCTCCCTCTTATAGAGCGGTAGCCTATACTTATGAGAATAGAATGAATAAACAACCAAGCCTTCCTCAAGCACCTAAACCTATAGCTAAAGCACCTAATGATTATGATCTTGTCGAGAAACTCCACGTTACTCTTACCAAGATCTCACTATGGGACTTGCTTTAGTCTACTCCAGTTTACCAAGGTATGCTTCAGGAATCCTTGCAAAAGATTTTCTTGCCTTGTTCTACTAGGCTAATAGATGTTGATGCGTTGATAGCTCATATTGGTGCGGATTCGCCGAATATTACGTTCTATCTGCAAGAACTCCCACCTTCAGAAGTACAAAAGCAAGTAGATCCTCTAATGATTATAGTCAACATTAATAAAATTGGTATTAGACGTACTCTTGTTGACATTGGTTCGACACTCAATGTATGTAGTATTTATCTATTTCCTAAGATTAATATTGACTCATTTTCTCTTAATACTTCTATTGCCATTCGTGGATTCAATAATGTCGATCGACAAGCCCTAGGAATGATAGTCTTTCCTTTGAGGTTGGGACCCATTACTGTACCTACCATTGTATATGTTATTTCAAAAAAGTTACCTTATAACCTTCTTCTTGGTAGGTCATGGATTCATGTTATGGGTGCAGTCTCTTCTACCTTGCATAAATCTATTAAATTCATTTACAATAATAAAGTAGTAACAGTCAAGGCTGACCCTGATGTTATGTACTTATGTGAAGTGGCAAATGCCAGTCAGGTTTTAGTTGTGCTTACTCTTATTCCTTTAGTGTCTTCCAATGTGTTGATGTTTACTCCAGCAGTACCTACTACAAAGGATACTCTTGAGATAAATGTCGTGGAGAAGATCCTTCTAAAGCAAGAAATATTAAGTCTGCTCCTTCTGCTTCTTCTCAAAAGAATGCATGTCTTGGCGATGATTGGGGTTCCTTAGAATTTCCAGAATCCTTCATTGGAGAGCATAAAGTCAACCCGATCTAATCAGACCTTCCGATAACATCATTTGAACTTGCTATAAAAGATGGTCATTCTTCTGTATTGTGGGATAAGGTGGATGCAAATTATAGTGTTCTTAGTGTTGATCCTCCATCTAAGGAAGATGATCACACTTATGTTAAGGAGGTTAATGTTGGTAATCCTGTCAAGAAAGATGATGGTGATCTCATAGAGTATGATTCGTGTTGTCGAAATAATACTCTCCATGTAGATCCTCCATTGTCTTCTATCTTTGTATCTTCTTCTTGCAAACAGTCAAACTTTTCTCCACAAGAGAAAGGGTTGCTTCCTGCTCCTCATTCTTTATCTAAGCAAGAGTGTATTTTGTTGTGGCTTTTAAAAGCCCACTTAATTACTCTTCCTTCTCCTACACATAAGAAATTTCATAAACATGATAAAGCAAAACATTCTTTTTGTGCATTCCATCAAGTGCCTGGCCATTCCACTAGTGAATGTAATGCCTTGAAGGATAAAATACAAAAACTTCATGATTCAGGTGCCATCACTCATTTATTTGTTGATGCACCTACCTCTTTTCCAAATGACAAGTGATATCGAGGTTGACCTCTATCTTGTATATTTGCATGGTTCTCCTCCCCTATCTGTTGGGGGTAGTGATAACTTGTTCTAGAGATGTGTGTCCTTTCAAGGATCCCTCTCTTTTCTCAGATTTTCAATTGGAGCGTCCCTTGAGTGGACCCCTTTTTCTTCTAAAGGGCGGGACCCCCTTTGAAAGCTTTTCTGAAACAAATTCATTGGAGTCTAGCTTGGGGTCAGTCTGACTAGGCCTCGCTTTTCAAATAGTGTGTCCCTTGATTGCACCCCTTTTCTTTTGAAGGGTTCTCGATGGACCCCTTTGAAAGCTTTCCAACTTGTTGATGGTCTGCATGACTGTTCGTTCACTTGCCTGCATGGCCACTTTCTGACATGTTCTATCTACAGGTAAACATGTCACTTTACGGGTGCGCTTGTAAAGCCGCTTTCCAACTCTACAGAGTCCCCTTCCTTTGGTTTCCTCCATGTGAGAGATCTTGGGGGATACCTCCCTATAGGCCTACAGGTTTGTAGGGTGCTTTCTTGGGTTTCCTTCATGCAAGAGATCTCGAAGGACACCTTCCCTACAGTGCAGTAGGGCACTTTCCTGGCTTCCTTCATGTGAGAGATCTTGGGGGATGCTTCCTTGCAGGCCTGCAGGTCTATAAGGCACTTTTCCAGGTATCCTTCATGTGAGAGATCTTGGAGGACACCTTTCTTGCAAGTTTGCGGGCCTGTGAGGCGCTTACATTCTTATATTCTCTCTTCTCTTCTCTTTTGTATATACCGGATTAAAGATCTGCATCTTCTTTTTCCTATGTATATACCCTTGCCCTCTTCATTTTAAAATTCTTTTGTATGTTATTTTGGAGACGACACATAGTACTGAGACAACCTTTTACATCAAGGTCTCTTTACTTTTTCGACTTGAATCCTTTAGTTTTTTGTGCTCTAATATCATTATCTAGTGCAAGTTTTTCTTGTTTAACACATTTATTTTGTAGTTCTTCAGCCTAGGGGCATGCTTCCTTGGTTCGAAGTGTTATCTACTTCCTCTACAGTATCCTTTTGGCATATGATGATTTTTATGTTTAGTAGATTTCCTTTAGTGTGCATATTAGCATAGATTCATATTCTCACTAAAGTGGGGGAAAAATGTATAGTTGTAAAATTTCACCCCTCGCGATTTCACATACATTATTGTATCCACTTTAGTGTCCACTCCCTTAGCATCTTGTGTAAGCTCATTTTAGCCCTTGCATCAACCTTTTTCTCTGCTCAGGATGCTCCAACACCCCTTTTCAGTAGCTACCCTTGCGTGTCAACTTTGTATCAAACTTTGTTTCTTTCCCATTCATGTCATTTTGTAGCGTGATGTGTCTAGACTCTAGCATGCTGCATAGATGTCTATGCATTGCGCTAGCATCCTGTGACGTTTCAATGTTCAAATAACCATTTTTGTGCATGTTTGCCACTTTTCACCTTCCTTGGTTAGTGGTAATGGCTCGAGATTCCCTAAAACAACTCAAGAAGCTTCTTTTCCCTCATTAAAATCTATCCTTTTAGTTTATTTTGCTCTCTAACTTCTTCTAGCTCCATTCTTCCAAGTACTTCTAGCTTCATTCTAACTCCTCTCTAGCTTTGGCTCTAGCTCTCCACTCTCCTACTCTTGCTTGCACAACTTCATATAGCTTGCTACACCAACATTCTTACATCTTTTCAAGCTCTCTTTGCAACATTCTTAAGCTCTTACAACATTCTTAGCTCTTGTAGCTTCATCTCCCTTATCTCATACTTGTGAGCATCTTGGGATTTCATATCTCCTTTCTATTACATTTTTTCTTTGTGATTTGTGTTCTCCTCCTTGAGTGGGGATTGCTTTTATCACCTCTTTTGTGATACGGGTTCTCCTCCTCGAGCGGGGTTTGCTTTTATCACTCATACTTGGTGGTGCGGGTTCTACTCCTAAAGTGGGTTTTGCTTTCACCACATACTTTGTCCATTTCGGTTACACTCTCTCTCTATCTTTTGGTTGTTTGTGGAGGTGAGAACACCAAAACGGGGGTTTGACTGAGGCAAACCCCTATACAACCCCAATAATTTCTCCAGATATTACACATGCAGGTTTTGAAGACACTCATTTGTTGGAGGTTTCATCACTTGCATGGTTGTAAGAATTTCCTTCTTCTTCTTATCTTTATCAGTTCTACTTCACTCTATTTCAATTCTATTACTTTCCTGCATTCTAAGATTTCTTAGCAATTAGAGTAGAAATAGCCACTTTGTCATTTTCTATGATAAACTCACTTTCTAGTCCGTACAAGATGCCAGCACACCTTTAGGATGCCAGCGCACTGCACTATCATTTGTATTTTGCGTCATTGTCCTTTGGCCAAGAGCTTGTCAGTTTGTCCAAAAAATCTCTGTGATCTACTCTTTCCGATTCTAAAACTTTCGCGTTGTTCCTTGAGGTAGTTTAGGGCAGTTCGCCCTGTGAGCTTCTCTGAATGAAGAGAGCTCGTGAGTGGCGAATCTCCCTTCCCTACAGTATCAAAGGGTGTTCATCAATTGATTATGATATCAAAAGTTGGAAAATTGATTTTTTTTTATAAGTCAATTATGTACTTTGGTGCATGGATTTTGGTACTAGTGCTTTGACACAATTTATGACAATTTTTCAAGTTCATATAATGTTTTTCTCACATGAACATTTGTTGGTGTAGTTGACAACTATATAAGGAAGAGCCAATAATACTAGGAAGAGCCAATGATGACAATGTGTGATAGTGGTGTTGATCTTAAGGCCTTTGACAATGGTATAAGCTTTGATTCAATGTGTAATTTCTTGGAGTCTTTAGTGGTTTTTGATGATGTCTTTCCCAGTGTTATGTTCTTGTGCCAGAGACTCAGTGATAAGATGGTAATCTCGCCTTGACTGCTCTAGTGACAGTGATATGTTGGGTGACAATCAGTACTTTGGTGATAGTTAGTACTTTGATGATAGTTAGTACTTTGAAGAGCTCTCATTCTTGTGCTCTCACATGCTCATATTGATGTCGTGACTATGTTTCTCTAATAGTGGCAGTGACCTTGTTTGTTGACAGTGTCTGAGATGAATGTTTGGTCTGTTATGCCTTGATGGTGATATGGTGCCATTTGGTTGGTATATTTAGTGATCAGATGCAGAGCTTGGTTCTAGTTTTGGCAAGGCTATTGGTGATAGTATTATCCATGGTGCCATGACAGTGTTTTGGAACTTTTGTGGAATATCGTTGCTTGAAATATACAATGTTTGCTTGGATAGTGGTACATGATCTTGCTACAATCATACAATGACAATGATATCACACAGAGTCATTCTTTTGATGCTTTACATTCTTTTCCAACAGTTGACTTGATATCTTGATGACAAATCTTGATGTGACATTACTCTTGTGACAGTGCAAGCTTGATTAATGATAGTATATTTTGTTGAGTATTCTCTTTTCTTCAATAGTGTCTTTGGTTAAATGCTTTGGAGAGTAATGTATCCCTTGCCATCCTTGAGTTTATGTTATGTTGATTGTTTCATAGTGACCTGCTTTCTTTGTCTTAAGATAGTCACTTTGCTTTACTCATCCCATAGTGCCATGACAATGGCCAATATGTTGGTAGTAGTAGCTCTATACCATCAGTGCCAATGATAAGTCATAGTCATTGATAAGTGGTTAGTGAGTTTATGCTTTGTACAGTGTTTATACAGTGGTTCTTTAACGTGTTTAAGAGAGTGAACATACAACACAGTTGTTGCTTGGAAAATGATAGTAAACATTTGTTGTGTTTGAAAATGACTACATTTTCTTGATAATTTTCTTGGAAATACTTTTGCTTGAACCTTGAACACAACAAAACATTTGCAGGAACAATGTTAGTGACATATGAAGAATGTATGTTGAAGTTATGGTTCTAGTGTTTGCAGACTCTTTTCTTGCTTGGGTAACAGTGAGCTTCATTGCTTGTATTGTCTAATGGTCCATGTGGTATATCTATGGTCTTCATTCTTGATCTACACAATGAATGCAAATATTCAATAATAAGGAGGCATGCAGATCATTGAAAGTAATTAACACGCAAGTATAGTGCTTCAACTATATCAATCTAGACATCTTTGAAAGGTCCAATGGCAGTGTGCAATGTGATGTATGCTTTAAGATGGTGATTTGCACCTTACAAGTATCTTGGTTGGAACGTTTGCTTGGTTGATAGTGAGTTATTTTCTTGAACAATGTATGAGTACATTCTTTTGGATAGTGATCTAACTTTTCTTGGAGAACTTTGGTTTTGATCTTTTTTGGATAGTGAAGCATGGCTTGGGACATCGTAGCTATTGGAATCTTGGTGAGGTGTTTGGTGAGATTTATTTGGTGACAATAGGTAGAAATATATGGTGATTTATTTTTTGATAGCATGACAACATTTGACTTTGATTGTGACAACAAATGTGGTGTTTTCATTATGTGATCTCAAAGAACAAGTATTCAGGACATCAAGTGTAGTAATTCCATTTCATTACCTAGAGGAAAGTTGCATATTTGATAGTAATGTTTTGAGTGCATTTTCAGGTTTATCTTCATAGGGGGAGTAAGTAGCCCTTTGTTATTTGATGTCAAAGGGGGAGAAAAACCTCATGATTTTATGATTGCTTTAATTATTTGATGAAGTTGATGATGGTGAAACGAGTTTGGTTTGTTGACATCAATTCCAAAGGGGAAGTCTGTTGGCATGATGTTTGTCATTGATGTCAAAGGACACATGGTTTATCATCTAGTTTGTTGGCATGATGTTTGTCATTAATGTCAAAGGACACATGGTTTATCACTCACTTCCTAGTGATGTTGCAAAGATAGTAAAGGTTGGTAAAGTGAAAGATGTCAGTGTATGGTAAAGGATGTGTTATTAATGCAAAGGTCAAGGTATTTGATTCTTTGTTACAAGGCTTTCATGCAAAGCTTGAATAAGGTATCAATATCACAAGGGCACTAAATTGAGTTGCTTCAAGATGTCACAAGGGTTTTGGTGGTGTAAGGTTCTCTTCATGTTAATATTGCGAAGACATCACATCATGTTGCACAAGGTTACAAGGGTTGTCATTGGATTTCACAAGCATTTCACTATGTTGAAGGTGTTGATGGTACACAAGCATTTTTTGAAGGTTTTAAAAGGATGATTGATTTATGTTATATTTATTAAGTGACATATTAAGGGTATGCTATTCCAATTGATGTTGATGGTGTCATATGCAAAAAAAACTTGCTCATTCTTTGATGGTGGATAAATTGATGTTCATGGTTTTTACAGAGTTGCTGAATTGGTCAAAAACAATGATATAGGAAAAATACCACAAAGTTGTTTCATGACAAAGTTAGAGGTATTCAGTGGCAAGGAAAAAAATATGTCGGTAATTTCCTTTGAGAGTTTTGAATGGTGAAATTCCTATCTCTCATATCTCAAACCCTAAATACTATTCTTTGTTCTAAATAACTTCCAAAAACTAGAGTTTATGTAATCAAAGTTCTTGTTCAACACTTATATTGCTATCATCAGGTTTTCAATAAATATGGTTCTTTCTCAACGTTGAAATACCAGCCAGCCACAAGTTTTCAAAAAGAGAATACTTATTCAAACGTTGGAACAACTATCTTTTGGGGTTTATTGGTAGTTAAAGAATAGTTTGGCAACTATTTGCATTGAGAAGGTTTTGTAGATGAAACATACAATGCATTCAGGTTACTTGCAACTGAGATGAAAAAAATGTGTGTTTCATGAGTGGCATGTTGAAAATGATGTGACTAGATGCATTTAGAGTTTTTTCCTGAACATATGAGTGATGTGAGAGGACGAAGAAAAATGCAGATCATAGATAGAAGCTTGGATTGATTTATCGATTGAGTTTATAGGAATTATTGATAATGCATTGAAGTTTACCTTATCAGTTTTTTTTCTATCCAAAAACATAGAGCAGGAAATTTTTGAATGCTATTATTGAGTAGCAATGATCTTTTAGGTGTGATCTCTTGTTTGCACAAGTTCTATGTGATTAGAGAAATATTACAAGTGACTATGCAAGGGTGTCTTGAATAGATTGTGTATGCACTATACTAGAAGTTGAATACAATGTTGACAATGTGAGCTGATAGTCACTGCATAACAATTATCTTATTTCTTATTCAGAGCTTGTGATAGTCAAGATGTGTCCAAGTTTTCTTTTCTTGCACTCGTGTATTCATATAACAAAGGTTCATGATTGCCAATGGTGTTAGTGGTTCAACTAATATTGGATTAATGAAACAATGCTAATATTTGTGTGAAGTTAGAAGATGGTGTTTGAAGTTGCAAAAATAGATCACATAGGCAATGAAATGTATTGCAACAGGGTAACCCCCTGAAGTTATATCTTTTATTTCATGGAGATTAGTTAGTAAGACCATGGAGAGTTGTCAGTAAGGCAGTTGGGTTTGCCAGTGAAGCATGTTTTGTAGCCAGTGAGGCTTTACCAGTGAGGTATGTTTTGTAGCCAGTGAGGCTTTACCAGTGAGGTATGTTTTGTAGCCAGTGAGGCATGTTCTATAGCCAGTGAGACTTTTCTAGTGAGGCATGTTCTATAGCTAGTGAGGTTTTGCCAATGAGGCATGTTTTGTAGCCAGTGAGGCTCTATAATAAGTGGGATTTTATTAAGCCAGTGAGGCAATTTTCTCGAGTGCTTTTTTATCCCTATGAGGGTTTTCCACTCATAAAAAATACTACATTATGATTCTTTTGTGGTGTATGTGATTATCATTATTCATGCTATTTAGTCTTCTTGCTTTCTTTATCTACTTTTCAACACTTGAGTTTTCATGTTGTTTGAGGATCTGCTATTGGTTATCAAATTTGGTTACACTCTTGAAACTGAACATTTAGTGATTACAAGGAGATTATGTGTTTTGAAAAACCATTGAATTGAATTTGATTATTGAAACACCGATTCACCCCCCCTCTTAGTGCTTCCCGTACTCCAACAACTTGGTCTTTTAATATTTCATTTGAACATATTCTTTCCAACATATTACACAACTCTCTAATTTTCTTTCAGCTTTAGAGGCATACTTGGCAATGTAATTGAGAACAAGATGTCATGAGATGACAGGTTGGCAATCTATATTAGCTTTCCATATTGAGAGCGTCTCTATGTTATGAATGTTTAACTTGTCATCATTTTTTGATGGTTCGTAAGATTTGTTCCCTATTCATCACATTATAAAGTGGATTTTATGCATTCTTTCCATGGAGCTTTGTATTTGCATTCTTTATGTGTCCCTTTTTTGCGCAAGCATGTGCACTCTATGCATTTAGGTTGTCTTTGTACATGATTAACTAACTCTTCATAATCAATGCAGGGATTGGTAGAGAATATTTTAGATGTGTTTAGTAGGAATGGATCATCCATTGGATTTCTATGTACGATATTGCTCATTTGAGATCTAGATCTAGGGTTCCAAGCAGTGACATAGTTATCAAAGAATTACTTTTATCTATCCACTTGCATGTTATTTTCCCAATTGAGTGTATCCATGTTTGGTGCATTTTCTAGCCATAGGAATCCATGTACATGTACAGAGCCTTGATGTTTTCATTCATACCTATACCAATAATTTATTGCATGCAAGAGCTTCTCAATGACCTCTTCACGGAAGATTGTGAATCGTTGATGTAGATATAGGGAAGTGGTGTGTGTGTTTTTAATCACGTTATCTGTATAATATTTTTTGGAGACTAATGTAGATGCATTGCCTATTGCAAAAAGCTTGTGGTGTAAAAGCACGAAGTTGAGTCCACTTACGGTAGAAGTTTTGGCCTAAGAAAAAATATCAAAATCAGGCTCAACGAAACGGGATCCCAATTTTTAATAATCGGGATCCTGTTTAGCTTCGAGGTCCTTAGCCTAAAATTAAAATGGGATCTTGATTTTTAAAAATTGAGATTATGTTTAGTTTTGGTGTGCTGAACCATCTCAAAGGAAATGGGATCTCGATTTTTAGAAAACAGGATCCCAATTTCTACGAATCGGGATCCCGTTTTCTAAAAATCAGGATCCCATTTCCTAGAGGTAATTATTTTTTAAAAAAACCAATGCGACCTCTTTTTTCACTACAACAATTTGGGATCTCAGTTGAGAGGGTGAAAATGACTTCCAAGTAAGTCCTACCACCATTTTATATGTGTTTTTTTCATTTTTTGATTATTAGTTATGAATCTAGGGTTTTTTTTTGTATTTTTTGTATTTATATTGTGTTTTTTAATTTTATCCACCTACAAAGAAATGAAACCCTCACTAATTGAAACCAAACAAAGAAATAAACCTTAAATTGAAATCAAACATTAAAATCAACCCTAAACCCTAATCAAACAAAAAAATTTACCTTTCAAAACCAAAAAACTTACTTTTCAACCCTTAATTGAAATCAAACAAAAAAAATTGCCTTTGAAAACCAAGAAATTTTCAAGGTTTAATTTGCATATGCTTTGTGTTTTAAATCTGATTGCTTGAATATTTCAAAATGAAAAAAAATTAGTTGCATTGATTTTTGTTTTAAATCTCATTGTCTGAATATTTTAAAATGGAAAAAATTCATTTGCATTGCTTTATGTTTTAAATCTATACACTTGAATATTTCAATTTCTGGAAATTGTATTTTATTTGCATATTAATTTACCCACTCTCTAACATATTAACATACATATAAAATTTTCTACCGGAGTAATCCTTGAGCCTCCTTTATGATTTAGGTTTAAAAACTCACAAGGGAATTTGGAATCAAACCAATCAATATTCTTTTTTGGCATGAATTCTCAATAACTTTTCAAAATGAAAAAAATTATAAATGTGCAAAATTTTCCACCCATAAACATTCAAGAATTTATAATCTTTTCCTCATTCAAATCACTTCAAACATTAACATGATGTATTCTTAACACTAACTCAAACTATTCTCAAAATTGAAAAATCCAATTTCAAATTATGGTCAAATGAAATAAATTTCTCTACCACAAATCGGTAACTATAAACTAATAAAAAATAAATAACTAAGCTAAAATCACTTTTCTAAAGTGATGCAAGATTAGGTCACACTGCCTAGGGATGCTCCTATGTAAATGATGCATATTAATATGTAAAGACCACTAGATGCATTGAGTAGTAGACTAAACTACAGGCTAGAGCCTTCCTATTAAAGAAAGAAGACCAAAAGTATACTCATCAAACAACCTGGTTTCCTACAAAATAACCACATTTGTAAGGGAAGATATGAGGAAGTTAAAAAACACCTTCCTCTTGTTAGGGGTGTTAAGACCTCAAAAATTTCAAGACAGACTTCTCATGGAAGGGGAGGATGAAGGCTTCTCATGATAAGATTGTGCATGATTATAATATGAATGAGATTTCACGAGAGGGTGGTTAGTCAAAATAAGAGCTATCTCAATCAACTGTTCCACAAAAAAATGTTGTCATATTTAATCATAATTGATATAATTAAGTATTAGAATTTAGGATGACTCATCATAACAATCACATTCCATACAAAAATAGTTTCAATGTTAATTTAATGTATGTCATAATAGGATGTCTTAAGGGGTACTAATAGGATGTCTTAAGGGGTCCTAATATGATGTCTTAAGGGGATCAAAGAAGTTCTCAAAATTTGGTGAATTTTCCCAAGGCAACCAAAATTAACAATAATATACATGATATTTAGTGATTATAAAATCAAATTTAAAGTTTTAAAGTAGGAAAATATGCACATTTAATGAACAAAATATATAGAATATTGATTTTGATATATAAAAGTGTAGAGTATAATTGTGTATGTACAAGTATACAAATTTGTGAAAAATGTGTAATTGTGTAATTATGTATGTACATATATGCCAACTCAAAATAATGTTTACAAAATGTGGCTATGCCATCTCAAGAAAATCCGAAACTTGTGGGGAATGTAGCAGGTTTTCATGCCACCTGATATCAAAATAATACAAGCAATATCATCAAAACATGTATTTTAATTTATATAAAACTATCAATATACACAACTTGTACCTGCATTTACAAGTATTCCACACATGCGTGTAGGTTGAATCTGCATCCTCTCCTTTTTGTTTCAAAGTATGAGATTAATGTGATGATGGCTTAAGGATACAAAAAAGGATAATAAATTAATTTTAACTATTAGCGTGCAAGCAGTATTAATATATAATCAAAACATGTATTTAAATATTTAAAACTAAAACTATATAATTACTTGGCTTTAATACCAAGTACTCCATGTTGTCTAGGTTGAATCTGTATGGACCCTCTTTTTTACATCTCAAACTATGTGATTAATTTGTGATGATGGCTCAAGGATACAAAAGGACAATAAATCAATTTTAACAATTAACGTACAAGCAATATCAATATATAGTCAAAACATGTATTTAAATATATTTTAACTAATAATTACCTATTTTTACCAATTATTCCATGTTGTCTAGGTTGAATTTGCATGGAATCTCTTTTTTGCCTCAAAGTATGTGATGAATTTGTGATGATGGTTTAAGGATATAAAAGGACAATTTAAATCAATTTCAACTAATAACGTCAAAGCAATATCAAAAACATGTATTTAATGTATTTAAAAGGACAATATAAAACTAAAACTATATTTACCTATATTTATTTATTCCATTGCACCATCTGCATCCTCTCTTTTTTGCAACACATCTATGATTGTCTCATGCTCTTCCATAGAAATTGTCCATAGCTCTTTATTTGTAGGTCTTCCATGATACCTCACTAGTTTTATATTTGTTGCCACCACAAAATGTGAGTAGTGTATAATCTTCTTATATTTTTTATAATCTTCGAATACAAGCAAACCACTTCCTTATTAGGTATTTTCATAGCCAAGTGCCAACAACCACCACTGAGCCTATTGGATAATGATAGCCATTATCAAAGAAGTTCTCAAATTTTTTTTAAGGGGATCAAAGAAGTTCTCAAATTTTGCTTAAGGGGATCAAAGACTTGTTATCAAAATTTGCTTAAGGGGATGTCTTAAGGGGATAACTAAACCTGTTGGATAATGATAGCCATCATCATCTTCTAGAGGTGCTATTAACTTATGTTTAGTCTCCACACAATGAGCCAACAAATATTCGGTTTCCTCTTCATTCTCCTCAGGTGCAACAACATACACGTCTTGCAAATAAAATTTGATTCAATAACTTGCACGTTTCTATATAATTTGACCAATTTACATACATGCATTCATATGTATATAAATAAATAAAAGCATTACAAAATAGTATAAATTGAAATAAAATGAAATAAATTTAATTAAATTACTTTCTTGTACAATGTCTAAAATACAGTCATAATCATCTGATGCAAACACTTGATCATTGTCTTCAATTGTTGTTTCATATTGATTGTGTGCTTGTGCAAGTGTCAACGATCTTTGCTTCCACTCTTCAACCCATTTTGTATTCTCACATGCTTCCCAATCTCCTGAAATAAAAAACTGACAAAAACATGCAAGCTCCCTTGTCCAAATAGTCCATGTGCTTGCATTCAAACTCTTAAATGAATGCCATTTAGTAGATCCATTGATTGTCTCGCAATCAAGTCTAGGTAGAATGTTCTCTTCTTCAACCAACCAAAAGAATTGACAAACTGTAGATTACTCACTTGATCCAAGTGTAAATAATCTTGTATTGCACCAACCCATAATCCCATGCACATCTTTAAATTTTACTACATCCTCAAATTTCAATTCTTTTAACACATGCACTAGCTCCATCATGTTCTCCTTTACCATGTTCAGCTTCAAACAAACTCCACATATGTTGGACATTATGTTCCTTGTGAACCCTACTTAACCAATAGAACATTTGAGCATTCTTGAATAGTCTCATACAATTATCTAACCATATGAGATGTTCTGTCATCTGGATTCCTAGTTCTCTTAAATTTGTATAAAATATATTGAAACAGTATTGAACAAACTCTGATGAATGTAACTGGTTGTCACCCAAATAGAAATGATACTCCATCAAAAAATTTCTATCATCCTTTGTGCTATCATCTACATGTCTATAAACAATGTAAACAAACATAGCCCCTTGCATTGAATTGTACTAGTGTGATTGGAATTACTCTTGCGGAGCTAGAGTAAAGTTTTCCGCAAAATCAACCACTAATAGTAGAGTTCCAACTAGAAATGTGTTTTTACATGTGCGTAATTGTCCATCAAGCCATCGAGCATGTTGAGAGTGCTTGACATATTTTGGTACAATCTTACTAGATTAATTTTTTATATGAATGCATGTACACTAACTTTTTTTGTAATTAAATCACAATGCTTTCCAATTTTTCCATCTTTTAAAGAATAGTCCGCATTCTTAAATCTTTTAAAATCCTCTAATTGTTGTCCAAAATCATTTTCAACTTTTTCATGCATACAAACTCTTAAGAATGAAAGATTTCCACAACCAGTGCATTGTCCAGAAATATATGAACTTAAATAAAATAATTTCCCATTAGATCTTTCACAAAAAAAACTTGATATAAACTCCTTTATTGTTTTAGGTGGCATATTAATACCACATTTCTGCATAATCATATTAGTATGTAAATTACAACGTATATATTGAAAAACATCATAATAATAGCAAAATTGAACATGTGTTTTACAACAACAAGATATTGATTGCTTATTAATTTTTACATACCAAGGTTTACATTTTCAAAATATCTTTGACTTATTCTAATATTATCAAGGAACACTAAATCACCACAAAATTTTCTATAAATTTCAGTTTGTGTTGTATCTAATAGGTGTTTTGGATGAGGATCGTGAACTTTGGACCCCACTCTTAATTTTAAAACATCTCTAGCATTAGATGATACCCTAGTATTATCATGCCAATATTTTTCAATCAAAGATTTGATTTCAACATTCAATTTCATGTTAGACCTTGGAAGTCAACCACTAAATCCAATTTATTGGTTGATTGGATCATTTTCTATACTTTCTCTTCTCTTTGCCACTCTTACCAATGTTTTAGTATGTATTTTTAGAATTTCACTAATATTGCTTAACATTCTTTTATTCAAAGTTTCTTTATTAACTATAACAGTTATAGCTCATCTTGCTGTATTCTTATCTTTAGATCGACTATTCTTTCCAATAGACTGAATGACACTAGCAACAATAGACATAACATGTTTTAGTAATTCATCTTTTCTTCTTGGTTTAACAAAAATGCCTAAACTTTTCATTACTTTTCTCATTTTCCACATTCTCATCAATTGCATCATTAGTTGATATTGTAATGATAGTTTTTTACGATAAAAAAATTCTTTGTATAATCTATTGGAATGCATGCTTATTTTTCTCCAAGAAATCTTACCAGGAAGATTATCCAAAATATCTCTTTCAAATTTTTTTAAAAATATGGATTTGCTTTGATTTGTTGCATTATGTTGCCTTTAGTAGTCTCATTGGTGTCAACCTCTAGTGTTGCCTTGATAAGCATGTGTGTGGTTGAGTTGTTGTATTGTAGTTGGTTTGTTTGTGATGAGAAAATGTTGCAGATGATGAGATGATGTTTGTGGTGCTTGGTTTCCAAGTGCTTTTGAGAAAATTTGAATAAAAGAGGAAACAATGTGGTAAAGATTGTTCAATATAACAAAGTAGTGTTTAGTGTTTTTCTCTGCATTTTTTCATGATTGAAGATCTGCTTGTGTGGTTTAGATATGTTTATCAAAGTTTTTTAGAGGTGTTATATCTAGAGTTTCTTGTTTTGGATCATTTAACAGAAGAAGTTGTGTTCACCAGTGTGTGGACTATGTTGCAGTGTTGTCTGGGAGAAATGGTTTTGCTCCGCATTTCTCCACATTGTGGTTTCTGGTCTTGTAGATCTAGAAGTGTGCTTATATTGCTCATATCTGTATTTATTCTAAGTTGTTCAAACTTTGGTGCTTCACAAGGTTGGATTCATGTGTTATAGTATGTGGAAGGCTAACTGGGTCTATAGGTTGAATGTGTACTTCATGTGAAAGTTGTTGGGAAGGATTTTTTTTGGATTTCAGGGTGTTATGGAACATTCCAAATTATGTTTAAGTGTTGTCTATGGTCTGCAAGTTGTCTTTGGATTTGGTGAAGCATGTACTTAAATTTTTGTAATGGTGTTAACACAGGTTCAATTGACCTTGGGTGTTTACACTAACTGCAGATTTGCTTTGATGTTTGTGGAAGTGTGGTGTGGTGTGTATGAGTGGATTTAGGTCCAAGTTAAGGTGTGATGTGGTCTACCTTCATTCCTTTCCACCATGGAAATGTTTTGGTGTCGACCTAATTTGAATTTGCACGTTTGATCTGCATAACCGACCTTGTAAATTATTTTCAAGGTTATGATGGATATATATGTGTGTTGAGTTGATGGAGGATGGAGGCATGAAGTGTGTGTGATGCAAATTATAATGTGAAGTGCGAAAGTGCAAAGTGTAGTGCGAGCTTTAACAATTAAGACTACTAGAAGCAATGAGCATAAGGTGTCTACATTATTCAGAGAGAGCATGAATATACTACTAGTGGTGAAACTTTTCTATTTCTCTAATATGGATTTATCATTGTAACAATCTTTTTTTTTTTTTTTGTAATCTAGTAGTGAGCCCTTCTTTTCTTTTGGGCAGTGAGCCCTCTGGCAGTGAGCCTATTATATTCAATGTTGTAATTACTTTATATTGTGAGCTAATCCTCACCATGGTTTGTCCTTTCTTGGGTTTTCCACGTAAATCTGGTGTTCTACTATGTATGTTGTTGTGTTTTCAGTTTCTGTTATTTACTTTCATGCCAAATCATTATAACAAATTAAAGATAAATGTGGATCTGAATGTTAATGAGGGTTTGATGTTTTAATGAACAACTGATTCACCCTCTCCTCTTAGTTGTCTTGTGCATTCAACATGCTCATCATATTCTTGTCTAGGGTCACTTATTATTGTTCCTCTTGGAACTTGTCCTAGTTATCTTATTTTGGAGATGGTGGTTTTAGTTTAACCTTTGGGAGCTCCTAACGTTGTAGTTGATTTCTTTGATTATGTAGTGTCCATAATTAATATTTAGTTATAAGATGTTCATCATGATTCCATCTATAGCTTTGGACCATTTTAAGTGAATACTTTGGTAGTAATATGGATCTAGTAGTTTAGTATATGATCCTTGCTTTAAAGGATGGTTGATATTGTGCCATGATGGAATCTTGATTATTGATTAGAGTTTTGACATGATATGGATGCTCACAAGAGAGAATGTTTATATTGGAGGCAAATGATCTTTTGAGGAGATGTGATCATGATGTCATTATGATCTCATAGATTTTTTACTAATTATTTTAAGGGGTTTTTTGGTGATTTGAGTTAGTCTTATGATATTGAGTACAATGATAATTTTTAGTCCAATACTTTTGGAGCTTGTGGTTACCTAGTTAGAGCTCAATTGGTATTAGATGGTCTATTAGGTACTCTTGGATACTATATAGACTTGGGTGAGGTTAGAGATCTCTTATTTTTTGAGGATCATGTGTTGGATGTTGTATCTTTAATGAGGTGTTAGTAAAAAGATCAAGGATCCTTCACCTAGAGTTCGGTGTGAATTCAACATTGATTTGATGAGGAGGTCATTCATCAAGAGGATTGGTGATACTTGGTGCATCTCAAGAGTAGATTTATCTCATGCCCCACTCTTGATCCAATCAACAAAGAAATCCAAGAGTTATTTCCTATGTACTTACTTAGATGTACTCTATTTTTAAGGATTTTCTTTCTCATAGGAATGAGTTGAGCCATGGATGTTAGTTCTAGAGGGATTATTTGAGGATTTATTGACATGGTTTCTTTTCCTTTTTCTTTCTTGTTAATGTATGTTTTGGCACACCAACATATTACAAGTCATGAAATATATAGGGTGGAGTGACAAAGGTTCCCCTACTTGGAAGGTGGATAGCCTCAATTTTCTTTATCAAATAATTGGGAGGTTTACTAAAATCCTTAGTTAGAGAGCCTATTGATTGTGCTATCCAAGGGGGTTCATATTAAGTGTTGTTCATTTTGAAATAGAAGTTCACTGAGTAAAATTCATCAATAATTAACCACATGTGAACATCCTATTCTAGTTTTTAATTAATTCAATGATTCTACTTTGATTGCAACTAATTTGACTTCCTATAATTATTCATCAACTTAAAATTTTCTTGAAAATTGGTTAAATACTTGAAAACCAATAATATATCTATGAATTCATATTTACTAAATCTGTTTTATCATTAAAATTGATTTAAAATAGAAATTTATTGATTAAATTATATTTTTTTATGAACAATTACACATTAATTTAATCATTTTAATTTAACCCAAATTGATTAATTTGTAAAAATAAATAAAAATCATAGTTAAATCCCTTAAAAATTAGAAATTTAAATGGTAAAATATAAATTATTTGCATATAAATATGTTATTTTAAACTTATTTTTAATTTATTTTTCTAGAATAATGATTAAACATAATGAAATTTACAAAAATATTATTATCAGAAATCAAAAAATTGAGTCAATTATTTGCCTTGCATAACTCAAAAGTATCATTAAAACTAAAATTTAAAGCTAACCATCAAAAATTAAAAAATAAAATAGAAAGGAAGAAGAAATGGGATAAAGAAAAAATAAATAAAAATTTGAACTTACATTTACTCCTCCCTATGTGTCACTTGGAGAATTTTTGAGCTTGACAATAACCAATATATGTAAGACCCAGTGTCACAATCTCAACATGAGATGATGCAATCTTCAAAGAGAAACATGTATGAATGATGAATAGTTTGAGCAAAAATATGTTCACTTGACCACATAAATCTCTTCACCATCATCCAAGCATCGTTGGTATAAACGTATAGTCAAAGTTTCTTCAACATCCAATTAATTATGCAAGTATGTTTAAATGAAGAAAATGTGAATTCAAAGCTTGGAAAGCACCATTCATTGAAAAACATTGAGAAATTGGAGCAAAATATTAAAATTTCATTCAATGATCATTGTTTCTAAACCCCAACAAATTTTCCAATGATTTACAATAAAGTACAAATGTGTTTAAATCGAAAATTTGGATGGGAAGGCAAACAACCTTTCCTTCCAATTTTTTGAAAGAATTTTAATAAATGAAAGGTCATAGGTTGTTCTTTCACATTTCGCACTTTCCTTCTTTTTTGAAAACAATTCCCCTCCTTTTGTTTTTTCATTTTTTAATTTCCTTTATTATCCTTTCTGTTTGAAATAATTTCTAAAGTTCAAGTACAAGACAAACTATATTTTCAAGTTGCCTTTCCCTTCTCACTTTCTAAACTTGCTCAATATTATCTAGAGAAGATGCACAAGCCTCCTTGTTGTATACTTAAGACACACATTCTTACTAATATAATCAAGCAACAACTTCCCTTTGATTATATGCATATGATGTTCTATAGAGTTGTATAACCTGTAGTATTATTCAAAAGCATACCTTAATTACAAACTCGATTAACATTAATAAATTGACAAGAGCATCCATCCCTTGTTTGCTTGTATAAAAAGTCAAAAGCGAAGGCTACACTACATTAAAGGATAGTAGGAATTTGCAAATTGAAAGATGTCCATGGAAAACAATTTATGTAATATTATTATTAGTCATCATATACTACTATCTCATTCCCATACAAGACCTAATGTTATAATGATCATACATTGGATTGTCATAATTAACATGTTTGATCTCCACTAATTCTTTTTTTTTTTCCAATGTCTTAAACAACTCCAAAGACAACTTTGTTGGAATCATAATTCCTTTCCATGAAGGTTTCTAAGAGTAGATGAATGGTGTCTCAATGGTTATAAGACATCCTCATGGTGCTTGTGATGATCGTTAAAAGACCCATTAGAAGTGAACCAATTCATGTATTCTCTTATGGGTTGGACATTTATGGAGACAAGAATGTATCAACTTCAAGCTCTCTAAACGTCATTCATCTCTTCTTCCTTGGTGTTAGTTGTGGCTCAATATCATCATCTTCAAGGATAGGAATATCTCAAAGTGGCCATAGATCTCTCTTTTTACATGGAGATTTTGATCTAAATCCACTTATGACATAGGAAAACGGACCTCCGATAATATCTCCAGCGGACTTTGAAAACATCTATGAAGAAATTTTCAAAGCAAACCTAGACAACATCTACATATTTTCTTGATTTTCATCGAGAGGGAACATTGAGGATCCATTTCCTAGTTTTGAAGTAGGCGACTTCTTTGAGTTGGCTAATTTGTCTTTTTGTCTCGGTATTCACTATCATCATAGTTAAGTTGAATTTCATAAATAGCTTGATTCCCCTATGAAAGCCCAGTAGGGAACATGTATTGCCAACATATACAACATCAAGGTCATTTAAGAAATTGGCATTTTCATTGGGACCATCGATGTCTACTAACTTAGTAGACCGACCACCAACAGTGGTGATGACAACTGCTTCGCCATATTCACTGTGTTTGCAACATACACATATCCTTTGTCATCTATAGTGAAACCTCTTGGATGATTGAGTCAAGCCAATTTTCCATCAACATATTCTACATAACGATCTACAGAGCCTGCCCAGAGTTTTATGAAAAATTGTCTTGTCCACATGACAAATACATTTAAGATCACAGTATACAGCATCATTGCACCAATCTACTTTTGATATATAACGATCAACCATATCCTCGATGGGCTCTAGCATATAGTTCTTGGCTTCTTTTACAGTCGTGTGTATAGCAAACTGTCCCATATAATATGCAACTCTCAACCCCATCCATTTTGCATGTCTCTATAACCAATAGATGTTCCTCTCCTTCGAAATACCAGACAATCAAGTTTAGTAACATGCTGCTTCATTGGATGCCAACTGTATTATGTCAAACAGTTGGCGTTGCACCTATGCTAGCTGTGACTTGATTCTAATAGGAAGATATTTCTTCGAGACATTCGGTCAAACAGTTTTTGTGCCATCTTGTCCACGCCAGCGGAGCCCTGTAGCACATTCCTTTGAGTCATTTTGTCATACGATTCAAGTTTCTGGCATCTGGTCGCAGCCTTATCCAACAGACCATTCATTCTTTCAAACAATTCTGTGTCTTCGTCTCAGCTGCCTCGCGTGCTTTCCTGTGCTTCCACATTGTGCATACATGTCTATTAGGGACATTTGCAACTTTAATAGTTGACAAAAATCCACACCCTGATCCCGAGCTCTCGTAGGCGTGGGCTAGCAAAGGTTTAGGAGTCTGGCTTTAAGCCTGCCAGTGTATATTCTGTATAAGATTGACGAAGTAATGACGATATCTTATCATTCTTGCGCATCCTTTGGTTTCCGGTGTTACTTCACATGACAGAGATCTGTTCTCGAACATCTCAACGATTATACTAAATGTAGTACAATGGATTTTGAAAACATAGCACAAATAACAGAGTGCAAAAATGGAGCGCTTTATCTTAGACACATGTATTCAATTTATAGAAAAATATACAATAAATTGTAGATCTACTGAGTCAAGCAGTTAACTCGAACATTTATTGAAAGAAGGTGGCCTTGGTGTATGCTAACAGATTAATTTATTCTAACATCCCTGCATTAGGTACCCATTTACGATCACTTATTCACTAATACGATGGTAGACATTCACAATAATCTCCCTTGAATGACAACCATCAAATATTTGTGTGATTTCTCGCAAGCCTAAAAGATTTCTAAGATATGTAAACTTAGTTTCACATAATGCCTTGGTAAATAGATCAACTATCTGATTCTTTGATTTGCAATACTGAAGATGAATCACTTGTTGTTGGATGAGATGCTTGAAATAATGGTGATACACTTCTATATGTTTTGTTCGAACATGAAACACTTGATTCTTGGACAACATAATTGCACTTTGATTGTCACAATGAAATAAAGAAGGCCCGTTTGATGTTGTTTGAGTACTGAAAGAATAGATCGCAACCAAGTTATTTTTTTAGCCATCTCATTTGCTGGAGTATATTCAACCTTTGTAGTTGATAAAACAATAGTAGATTGCTTCTCACCACACCATGAATTGGGACCAGAACTCAAAGAGAGAACATAACCTATAGTTGATTTTTCGATCACCTTCACAACCTGCACAATTTGAATTAGAATACCTAACAAGTTGCAGATCTCCATGAGAAGAGTAATAAACACCCATTTTCAAAGTCCTTTGTATATATCTCAATATTCTTTTTTGCCACTATCCAATGTGGAACCTTAGGAGAACTCAAAAACCTTAAAACTAAAGCTATTGCAAAATAAATATTTGGTTGTGTGAGTCAGTACACAAGACTACCAACTAGTTGCTTGTATATAAGGTAGGATCAACATCCTCACCATCCATATCCTTAATCAACTTCAATCCTTGAGTAAGTATAGAGTAGATACACCTTTGCAATCTTCCATCTTAAACTTTCTCAACAAGTCTAAAGCATACTTGGTTTGAGAAAGGTAAATTCCATCATCTTTTTGCCATACTTGGATGTGAAGAAAGTAGTGTAGAAAATCAAGATCTGTCATCTCAAATGTATTTTGTAATTCTATCTTTATGTCACTGATTTGATTCATGTTATGTCCTGTGATAATAAGACCATCAACATAGAGTACAACAATGATCATGCCACCATCATCAAATTCCTTCACATACAAGTTTGGATCATGAGGACTATTATCAAAGCCTTGAGTTTGGAAATATTCACCAATGTTAGCATACCAAGCCCTTGGAGCCTATTTCAAGCCATAAAGAGACTTTCTTAACTTGCAAACTAAGTGTTTGTATCCTGAACTTTCAAATCTAGGTGGTTGAGTCATATAGAGTTCATCAATTTCACCATTTAAAAATGCATTCATAACATCCATTTGGTGTAAAGGCCACTTGAAATGTGTTGCCAATGCTATAATAGTCCTGACAGTACTAATCTTCGCTACTGGAGAAATTTTTTCTATATAGTCTATTCTCTTTTTCTGTGAATACCCTTTACCCACTAGTCCGACCTTGTGTTTTTCAATGCTCCCATCTGACTTAAACTTAGTCTTATACACCCACTTATTGTTGACCATATTCTTACCCTTGGGCAAGGCCACCAATTTCCATAGGTCTGTGCAAGATCATGGGGGTCCAAAAAGTGGTGATGTGAAAAAAAGGTGTTTTTAACACGTCCAAAAACGTGAAATTCACATCTTTGACTTTTTGCAAGCCAAAGTACAATATCCATTTTGGTTTGGTAATACCGAACCAAAACAAATATCCATTACGAATAGATATTTGTCACAAAATGGATATCCGATATGAAACGGATATCCGTTTTGCTTAAAGCATAATTTATAATTGCGTTGGGTCCGACCCGACCAAGTATTATATTCTATATAACGAATATTCGTTATTTGTGTTATAATTAAAAAAAAACCCCGAGAGGTCATATTATATAATATAATATAATATTGTATTATATGATAATATTATAATATAATATAATATTATATGATAATATAATATAATATAATATTATATAATATAATATTATATTATACTATAATATAATATAATATAATATAATATAATATAATATAATATTATATTATAATATAATATTATATTATGTTATAATATAATATAATATAATATATATAATATATTATATTGATATTATATTAAATCCTAGAACAAATATCCATTATAAACAGGATATCTGTTACAAAATGGATATCCTCTATGACGGATATCCGTTATTTGAGTTATAATTAAAAAAAAACCCGAGAGGTCATATTATATAATATTATATAATATTATATAATATTATATAATATCAATATAATATAATATAATATGATATTATATTATAATATAATGCATGTATTATTATATATTATAATACATATATTATAATATAATATAATAATATAATATAATATTATATTATAATATAATATAATATTTTAATATTAATACATATTATAATATAATATATATTATATTATAATGCAATATATATTATATATAATATATTTTATATTAAATAATCGATATTTAAAAAAAAACATTATGGTCAGGTCATGGACCTGACCATTTATTTAGAAAACTGTAAATAAGGAAACAGATATCCGTTTATAATGGATATTTGTTTCCTGTATTATATACAAACAAACAAAACCCAAGAGCTATATTTTTACTAGCGTGTGCATGGGTTTTAGGAGAGCGACTCAGATATTCGTTTGGGGGAGTTAAAATTACAAAAAAATCACCAAATTTGTAAGGTATGTTTGATTTTTTCAATTTTTATACAATTTATATTCATTTTGTTTTTTTTTTTCAAAATTTTAGTCAAAAATAGGGTAGATTTGATAGGTTTTTTATTAAATTAAAACCATTGTTAATATTAGAATTTGTTATCAATTAACAGGTTAAAAATGGATCAAAATGAAAATCCTAACCTTGCACAAAATGAAAACCCTTTTGCACAAAATGAAAACCTTAATCCTGCAGAAAATGAATACCCTCCAAATCCTCCACCGCAACCATTGTTTCTGAATGAAAATGTGCCAATAATACACGAGTCTATTCATAGGAATTTAGATCAATTAAGAAAAGTATGTCAAATCTATGAAACACTTGATGAACTATCAGATATGAAAAACACTTTGGAAACTATCATTGTAAATGTTCAAACTTTGGCAATTCAACATAATAGATTTGCACAATGGCGAGAGCAACAAAGACAATTTTATGCTGATAGATTATCATATGATGAGGTGAAGGCTCTTGATATTGAAAAAGGCCAATTAGCTCAGTTATTCATAGATCAGAGAACTGGACAACCTGTTAATGTGCGAAAACCAAATTTTTCAATTAAATGGTGCACCCATAGAGGAATATTAGATAATTTTTGGAGACGTTGGTGGATAGTTTTCGATAAACCATCTAACAACCTTGATGTCCCTCAATATTTTCTCTGAAAATTATATGTTGAGTTTGTGCTAGGGAGACATGTCAATTACTTTGACATGCGAGATTTCCAGGGTGTTGGTAGAGGGATGCCACAGGATAGACCTAGGGCACACCGAGTCACCCCAGTTCGTCCTCCTCCACCTATTTCTACTCCGACTCCACTACCTTACCCAGAGATTGCTGTAGATGTGGGGACTGTGAGCATTTATGCATTGCATTTGGTGAGGCAGAGCCATCATGTTGCGTAGCCAGTTGACGGTGCATCCCATCACGGTGGTGCTACACCTAATATGCAAAACCCCGTCCCGCAACCTAGAGGACGATGCAACATTGCGGAAGCCCAACAATTTTTTTCTTAAAAAGTAAAACAAGACGAGTAAAGTACTCTACTCTAACCACATACATCCTCTAGGCCACGCAACACTTCTACATATAAACCCATTACTTATAAAATTAAACCAACCATAGCATATGAAAGTTAAACCATGATCCAACATACATCAAAGCATTGAACCATTTCAAAATGAAACTAACTCATAGAAATCTATTGAACATATTTCCACAGATACAACACCACATAACATCCAATACACCATTAAATCCAATAATGAATAGATCATAAATATTATTACAATTACATCACAAAGGTTCACCTCGATACAAATGAGGTACTACAATTATACATAATGATCCTTAGTTACAATGAAGAAAGAGAAGAACAACTCCAGAGAACCACACAAGCTCCTCGAACAAGAAGATCATGCCATCACGAACAAGAAGAGAACTCAACAGTATAAGACGCATGCCACCCAACCATATGGTACCCGTAGGGCCATCCCCCGTGCTAGGAGATAGTAAAAGGTAACCAAGACAATCCTACTACCTCTAGACACAGGCCATATACAAAAAACTCACAGTATAGGTAAACAAGAACTATGGTCACATTGCTTCCAGAATCACTGAATCAATTACAAACATAATACAAATAAACTGATTGTTGTCATAGGAGGAGTGTCATCACAATGGTTGCGTTGGTTATCCAAAGGAGATCTTCCTAGGTCTTGACCCCCTTCTAGGGTTATCCTGGTAACCTCTTATGAACTCCGGCCCCACATGCACACCAGAGCGGAATCGATTATCTTTCGAGAAGACAAGATAACGATCGTGCCATTCCAGGCCTTCTCAACTCATCTCAAGTCTAACACAAGCCCTTGAGCCAATGAGCGAGGCTAAATTACAAAGTTAATGTATTAAGCTACCCATTATCCTAAAAATAGGTTATTTAATTTTCACTGGTTAAACTGACTCCCACACGAGTTGTCCTGGGACCACTTTGTGTCCCAGCCCTCATTGAAAGCCACTCCCCTATCAACAACACATAAACTCATACCACACCCAAGGGTAGACAATGCACTAAAACTGACCACACATAATCAACACACCTCAAAAGGTAACACATCCCTACGAATGTCCAATACTGAATCCCAATACGTGCACTACCCAAGAAAACTCAAAGGGTGAACTAAAGTTACAATAACCCTTTCACAATTACCACTTTGGAAGACTTAGATTTTCACATTAACAAATACTTTCCCCCCAGTACACAGTTACAAAACACTTTCTTTTATAAATACAACTTCAAGCAATTAACAAATGCTATCATTCAGATTTGCTAAATCCAAATCAATTCAAATCGCATATTTAAAATAAACCTTTTAAACATAATTCCATTCAATAAATCCATAGTGATTAAAACAAAAGTTTAATTTCCAAATCCACAAATATAGATAAAAACAAATCTCAATCTTACTAATAAAATCACTTCATTATAAAATAACAACTGGTGCTTGCATGCACTTAACCATTTAATATTCCTATAAAAATCATTTACTAACTTCTAATCAAACAATTTAAATAACTATATTTAAATATATATATATAATTATATATATAATTATATATAAAAATATATACAATTATATATATATAATAAATATATTATTTAATAAATAAAATTATATACATATGACTTATAATATATAAAATATATAATATATATCATATATAAATATATACATTATCGAACCCATATACAATAAATAAAACAAAACATAAACATTCCCACACACAGGGACGCAGCCCTGGTTGCGTCATTCCCACGTAGGGGGTTCATTGCCTGTGGGCAGCACTTACCCCACACAGATGTGGGGAGCGCTGCTCATAGTAGCGCACCCCAGGTGTGGGTGCGGCTGGGGTTTCACCCCTGGCCAAACCAAAAATGAAATTCATTTTATTATTTTTTTCATTTCACAGTCCAGCATTCGCCGGACGACGATTTTTCAATTTTGTTTCCCAATAAAAATTCCTACAGGGAATTTTACATGTTTTAAAATAATATAATATATATATGTATAGGTACATACATATATATATGTAATTAATCCAATGACTGGTTCAAGTTGAGCAAATAAATTACACATAAGAAGTTTTGTAAAGGAAAGCTCAAAGATTTCATTTCCCAGATAATTAAAAGGAATTGGGAAATCATAACAAAATGAATGTTTTTCTACAGAGATCTATAATTTCCTTTTGTATCAATCTATTTCAAATGATCAATTTACACAAAGAATTTTTTTTTAAATTTTTTTTATACAGAGGTTCAACTTTCACGGAAATCTTTTAAAAGAAAGAAACAAGAACTTCTACAGTATTGAAAATCTTTTCCTAAACATTTCCAAATTGCATTATAGTAATATAAACAACCTTTCAATTAAAACTTCACAAAAACAATAAAGGAACCTGTTCCAGAAGAACTATTGCCCCAAGAATTGTTGTCAAGCTTCTCTGTAACTTCAAAATGCCAATGTTGCCAAATCTTCCTCCAGTAAATTTGCCACTTCCAGAAAACACAACAATACTACAACCAAGAATTCTACAACAAGATTCTAAAATAAAATCCTCAGAAAGATCCACAAATTCCTCACCAATTTTCAACCAAAACCCCCAAAAACTCTTCCCGTGAAAACAACTTTCTTCCCTTTTTCCTATATTTCCTCCGAGAATCAATTTACAACAATAAGATAACAAATTTCTAACTCACAGTTATCCCAACAAAATATATTTTCCCTCAACAACCCTAGATATTTTCCAACCTCATGCATTTAAAATAATATAAAACAATTAATATATTTCAACAAATTTAAATAATCTTATTTATTTAATTCCCATATAATTTAATAATTAAAAGTTTTTAATAACATAACTAAATTAAATTTATTTATTCTAAAGCCTTCTCAACAATAATTCAATTAATTAAATATTTAAATCAAATACACATTTAATCTACCAAATTAAATTTGCACAATAATAAAATATCCAGAACAACAATGATAAGGCTAAGACCAAAACTCAAACTGACGACACACTGTACTAGGGTAAAGGTATGACTAGGTAGCCCGTTACTATCTCCCAATATTACTATTGAGTAGTAGACATGCTCAGACCTGTGAAACCAGGTGAAGCCGTTGTCCTGTACCTGCAAACCTACAACACAAGCAGGAGTTGTACATGTATACTAATAGTAATTCATACACACCGTGAAGAGAGAATCGCGGAAATCATAGGGCACTCACAAGCAAGTGATGCAATACCGTTCTCTTCACCAATACAATGTCACATCCACTAACGAGATAATATATCAATTAAACTACAATAAGCATATATAGCAATGTCATCACAACTAAGCATCTATGCAAACATAAAGCATATTAAACATAATCACCATGCATATAATATGTCATCACATCAATATAGTCTATCATCGCTCCACTATCAACGATAAAATAACAATAACATAAAATAAAGTCTAACAGAACATCTGAGCTGACAAGAAAACATAGCAAATCGGAGGGGTGTCACATAATACATCCCAGCATGATGGTGGTGCACCTGCTACACCAGCTCGCACTGGTACACAACCATCAGTTCTAACTAGTACACCGTCCTCTTTGGGACATATTTGTGTGCCTCATCATTGCATGATGTGCAACAATTTATGTTTTGATCCTCTCTGACAGTCCACTGAGGCTCCCATAGACACATCCGACTTTGAGGTTCATGATATGCCAGATGTAGGAGTTGATAGAGCATGAAGTGGAGCATTTGCAGGAGAGACATCGACTACTAGGGATGATATTGGAGCACCGGTAAGTCTTAAAGCAATTTCATAGTGCACCAACATATTTTATGTAAATTCTTTCATATTTTATGAAGGATATTTGTACTAATATATGTTTATATGCTGGAATCTTTAACAGTTGTTGACAGAGGAGTAGTTGTCGGAAGTGCAGCAGGCTACGCATACTGCCATTTCATTTTCCTTAGACAATCAGTACACGGTAAATAATTTAAATTGTTATTTTAGATGTTAATCTTTTAAATCTAATATGTTTAAATACATGTACTACATATATTGATAGTCTAATGTAATCTTGTCTTTTTATGCAACAATCTGGTTCTTATACAACCTTGTTGACCAAGTCTGACCCATTGGATGAAGTTGTACAACAACTATATATCTTTTTTATTGTCGACATTATAATTATATGTGCATGTGCATTTACATTCTTGTCATTTTTTATACAGGAAAGCATCTTAGCTGATCCATCCACTATGAGCCCATCTAGTGTCATAGCATCACAATAGGTATGTGTTTATTTTATATTGCAGATCATTTACATTTAGATAGGAGTAGATATGTGATTAGTAGATATGATTATTTGTCAACAATTATATTTTAATTTGTATCATTTTTATTTTATTTGCTATAGTCCTTTGTTTGACCCAACATTGTGACGAGTGAGAGACCATTACTTTATAGGAGGGCTCTTGATCGTCTAGGGGACAATCATATGCAAAACGTCTTGCAGAAAAGAGAGCAAGATTTGAGGTAAACAAGAATTGCATTATTGATATAATATAATACATGTATACTTATTTTGATGTTAAATTTGTAATTTATAAATGATGGTATATAAGTTTCTATTTACTAGTCTATCTTTTCAACCATTCACATAATCTAATTTGTGGTTTGAAATGTTATTGTATAGGAAACTGCAGACCATCTAACTTCTTCGAGGAGGCTTGATTTTGATGGTCCAGCACAAGATTAGGATATGATATAGATTGACATGTACTTAGGGTTTGATAGATCTTGAGATGGCATATATGCCACAATTTGTAAAACTTGTTCTAAGTAGGGATATGCCAAATTTGTATATGCACAAACACAATTATTTTACAGTTTGATATATAAGAATTGGAATTTGATCTAATTTGTTTCTTGTGTGCATGTCTTTCTACTTTGAATTTTCAAGATGGAATGTATAATTATCTTAGAATTGTTTAAAGTTATGATTGATAATGTATGTTATAGATTAATGAAATAACATTTTAATAGAACTTATGAATCACTATTAGAATCTATGTATCTACCCATTCACTTGACTCACACTGATCCCAATCACACTAAATACAATTCTGAAAAAAACAAGCCATCTCTCGTGTCCATATGGTCCACACACTCGCATCTGAGCTTCGAAATGAATGCATCTTTGAAGAATCTCTAATTGTTTGACATTCCATTATGTCTCCCATTGTGCCCTCGTCAACCAACCAAAAGAACCTACTGACTTGTGAATCAAGTGTCCCTCCTCATGATAGTGCATAGGTACACCAATCCACAATAGAACATGTATCACTAAATGTTGTACCACCTCTAATCTTCATTTGTTCCTTAAACAAAGCTCTCTTCACACATGCATCTACACCATCATGCTCACTTTTTCCATGCATAGCTTCAAAAAAACTCCAAATATGTGGTACACCCCTCTCTATATGTATCCTGCTCAACCAATAAAACATTCGAGCATTCTTGAATTGCCCTGTGCAGTTATCTGACCAAATCAAATGTTGACCCATTGCAATTCCTTTTTCCTGCAAGAACTCAAAAAAGTTTTCAAAACAATGTTGTACAAATTCGGATGAATGAGATCTATCATCACTCATGTAAAAATGGTACTCCCTGATTATCTTCCTATCCTCTTCTGTATTATCAGGGGCATGCCTATATGTTATGTGGACAAAAATAACAATTTGAATAGAATTATAATATTGTGATTGAACTTCATTTTGTGGTTGCAATGTGTAATTTTCAGCAAAATCAATTACATATACAATAGTTCCAATGGGGAAAGAGTCCTTGCACATCCTGAATTGCCGATCCAACCACTGCGACCTTGTCTATGTCTTGCATACTTATAGAAAAGATTTTTCTTAAAATCTGAAATAAAATCAGCAATACTTACCTCTTGTAACCAACTCGCATCTAGAACCCTCACTCCACTCTTCAATGTGTATTTCATTGTCTCATTTTTTTTTTCTCAACAATTTTGTTATCAAAATCATGATCGTTGCCCTCATGAAAGCATGTTACAAACTTCGATAAACCACCACATTGCAAACACGTTCCATTTAAACAATCATTTTTATAAAATAAGCAACCATCACCTCTAATGCATAAAAATGAATCTAACAACTCCCTGGATGACTTGGGAAGTTACACTACATGACACTCCTGCAAAATTTCATCAGTATGCATAGTAGAACGTATATCACATAACAATTCATGATACATTGAAAAATCAACATGGTATTTACAACATGTATTACAAACCTTAATAGGAACACAATAAAATGGTTTGCAAGACTCAAAATCCCTTTGCGAGATTTGCAAATGTGGATGTTCTTGACAAAATTGTTTGTACAAAATTATTTGGCTACATTCCAAAAAATGTTTAGGATGTGGTGTACGATCTCTATTGCCAATTCGTAACTTTAAAACATCCTTTACGTTCGGTGATACTCTAGAGTGAGAATTCCAATATTGTTCAATTTGCATCTTTACATTATCGGTTAGCTTTTTATCAACACGTGGAAGCCTCCCACTAAAAGCCCACGTATCATTTTGAAGAGCACTATCGAGTCTTCCTCTTCTTGATAGTGCTCTATTCAATGTTTTATGATTTAAGTTAAAATCAATACAAGTTTGTCTCATTAAACGAGCATTTTTCAAATGATGGCTTACTAGTGAGGTTGTGATCACTCTTCGAGCAACCCTTTTATCTTTTTCCTTGCTAGTCTTTCCAATAGAGGTTAGAGCATTAAAAATATTTTTTACAATAAGACTATTTTTTTCCAATTTTTTTGTGAGACGAATCTTCAATTTTTTTAATAATGGTCTCATTTTGTAAATCTTAAGTAATTGCACAAAAAATTTGGCATAGTTCAGTTAATGTCTTATTGGAAAAGAATTCATTGAACAATTTCGTAGCCCACAAACGAACCGTTGTTGTGACCTTTTCCCTTCAAGATTATCAATTATGTTCTCATCTATTTCAACCAACCATTTAGGGGTTCTTTTGTAATTAGGTGTTGCATATGGTTCATTTCAACATTTTCATTTTCAACCACATTTTTATTTTCAACATTATCAATTACAATTTCATTTTGAACAACATTTTCATTGTCAAAAACAATTTCATTTTCAACCACTTTTTCATTTTCAACCACATTTTCAAAAACAACTTCATTTTGAATATCATTTTCAACAACATTTTCATTCTCAATGTTGTTCACATTTTCATTTTCAATTTGCACATTTTCAATTTCAATTTTTTCATTTTCAATTTGAATATGATCATTATTTTCAATTCCTATTTCATCTTCACTTGAATTAACATTCAATGGTTCAGAAGAAGCTTCAATTTGAATATTTTGCATACCTTGTCTTCTTATCCTATGAATTTCTCTATCTTTTGCTCTATATGCTTCAATTTATTTTGCTGTAAGTTTCCTTTTACCTTTTCTCTTACGTCGACTGCTGCTCCCCATTGCACAAACAAAAAAACACACACAAATGATTGGAATTCTACAAAAAGTGTAAGAGAATCTTTGAAAAGCTGAATTTCATCAAATGCAAATAGAAATCATGATATTTTCGTAACAAAAAGAATGTAGGGACCATTGAAATACTCAAAACGGTCCCTTTTTTGTTTTTTTATATAACTTAGTTACGTGATCTAATCGACATGGCCCTGAGTCTTAACAATTCGCACATGGCAAACAAATATCCATATATAATGGATTTCCATTATAGACAAATATCCGTCACCTCTAGTTTTATTAGAATGTCATACATGTTATATAATATATATCATATATGAATATATAATATATTTCAATATATAATATATAATATATATTATATTTTAATATATATATATATATTATGTATTAATATATATTATATATTATATTTTAATATATATATTGCTGCTCGTCCAAGTGTGCAAACCACTAATGCACAAAACGGATATCTGAAAATAATGAATATTTGTTAGTAATGGATATCCATAATAAACAAATATCCGTTTTTTGAAATTTAAGAATTATAATTTCTTTTGACATATGATATATATTTATTATATATTAATATTTATTATGTATTAATATATATATATATATATTGATATTATATTAATATATATATTAATATATAATATATATTCATATATTATTATATATATATTAATATTATATTAATATATTTAATATAATAAATAAATAATATATAGTATTCCTTTCTATAAACCCTACACCCTCTCCCACCCTCTCCCACCCTCTTCCACCCTCTCTCCCACCTTCTCCCACCCTCTTTCACACCCTCTCCCACCCTCTCCCACACTCTCTTCCACCCTCTCCCACCTTCCCACACTCTCTCTTATCCTCTCACCCTTTCCCACCCTCTATTACCCTCTCGCACCCTCTCCTACCCTCTCGCACCCTCTTCGTCTCCTACCCTTTGCCACCCCCTCTCCCACCGTCTCCTACCCTCTCTGACCCTCTTCCACCCTCTCCCCCCATCCTCTCCCCCACCCTCTCCTCATTTCTACCCCCTTCCCACTAGCTATCCTCTCCCTACCCTCTCCTACCCTCTCTCCCACTCTAGAATATAAATAATATATATATATACTATAGTATATTATATATATAATATATACTATAGTATATATTATATATAATATATACTATAATATATTTTATATATAATATATACTATATAATATATAGTATATTTATATGTAATAAATTTATAATTTAAAAAACGGATATCCGTTATTAACTGCTTTGGATATTGATGCCCCGTGAAAAATCAATATTGTGTTGCATAACAAATATCCGATATTAATGGATATCCATTTTTAGCGGATATCTGTTTTGTTCTCATATTATTATATATTATATAATATATAATATAATATATAATATATTATATAATATATATATACAATAAATTTATGATATAATAAACATATATATGTCAGTAATGGATATCCGTTTTTGATCCAATTAATTGAAGCCACATGGGAATATAATGTACTTCCACGAAACGGATATCCATTTCTTTGAGGACTTTATAACCCGAATTCTTCCTCATTTCACGAACCAGTCCTCATTTTGGCTACTCGGCAGTCGAGCAGTGACCTCTAACGACCTCCAGGTATGTTTTTTTTTGAATTTTTTTTTCTTAATTAGTGATAAATTTAAGTTTTTTTTGCATTCTTTGTAGATTTTTTGAATTTTTTCATTTCTATTTAAAGTCATAACAAAATTCCAAACCCACTTTAGTGAAAAACAAAAAAAAACATCAAACAAAAAATTGGAACCTTTATTACTAGAAAAAAGTCATAAATTTGAACCTAGCATACTAAACAAACCTAAAATAGAACTTTCATTACCTCCTTTCTCCATTTTTTAAAACTGTTTTACATTCTTGTCTATTTTTCATTATTCTTTATCACTTATTTTCATGTTTCTTAAATTCTTGCTTTGTTTATTATTTTTAAATTAGAATTTCTTTGCTAAACAATTTGTTTTTTAATTTTTTAATTGTTTTGACTCTCTTCAGCTCTCAAAATAGAAAGGATCCTTGTTGGAAGTGCTCTAAATTTTTAATTCTTGGTAAATCTAGATCCTTTGTTAGTATTGACCAGACAAAACTTGTCCCTGCAGCCATAGAGAAATGGGTGAAGTGATGGGTAATAATCGATGTGCTATGTAGGAGGCTATTATATTGAATCATATACAAATGATAGCTTCCCGCACAACCCATCGATTATTACCCATTAACTTTTCCCATTTCCCTATAGCTATAGGGACAAGTTTTTGTTTAACTAACTATGTATACAGATTCACTTAGTATTGGCAATTTAGAGCAAAACACTTCCACCTTTGTTGAATCAATTTGGAGCTTAACACTTCCACATTTCAGCGAGGTAAAAATTTAATGTATTTTTAAATGAGATTCCACATCACTTTAACAAATTTTTTTTTCATTTACATGCCTTAGACATAAATGAGTTTTACACATTTTTTCATTTGTATTCAATTAAGTCATTTATATTGAATGGTTTAAGGGGATTTTAAACATGTATCTTACATTTTTCAATTACAAATTTAATGCCGGTTCACTTATGTCTAAATCATGGATCCACGCCCTCCAACTCCAACCACTCCACCTCCACCTCCAACCACTCCACCTCCACCCACTCCACCTCGAAACCCCCCACCTCCACCACCTACACTTGATGGTGCTCACTTTCGAGAACAAGTTGATGTGAATGTTATAACCATTCAGGATCAAGTTAACACTATTCAAAACGAAGAATGTGTTCACCCATTATTGAGGCGTTTTGCATAAAAAATGCAAACTGTTGTTGATACGTGTAGGTCCATGGAAGTGGACTTAGACGAGCATCAACGATGGATAGAGGAAAGGAGATAGTCCCAATCTAAAGAGGAAAACACAAAGAAACAAATAGATGCAATTGAGAGCCACAAAACTTTATTAAGACAATGATCTTATATTTATAAAAAATTGATCTTTGATGAATATTTTATAAATATTTTTTTTGGATGGATATTTTAAAAAGAATTTGGTTGGATGGATATTTTTAGTGTTGAATTTATGAATATTTAATAGTATAATGATGAGACAAAAAATTAGTAATACATATTAAATAATCTAGTAATTTAGTGTTCGTTAATGTATATAGTGTGTATATATAGTGTTTATTCATGCATCATGGTTGACTGATGACTTATTTGTTGATCATAATCATTGTATAGATTTCACATGAACAATCTAATTAACATGTATCTTGATGTCTTCTAAGTATTTTGTTTGAAAGTTGCATTATGTTCTTGTTTATGTACCATGATTGGAAGATAGTGATTCTTATTCATGATGATTTTATGGTCTTTTACATGAATGATCTAATGACATGTTATTAAACTTGAAGGTATTAATGGCATGAATGTTGAATTGAGTTATAATGGTTTTGTTCGATGGTTGTATCACTTCTTATTCTAGAGCCCGTCCCAACATGGGAAAACATTCTTTCTCTAAACTCTCCCTCTCCCCCTCTCTTAGGTCTCTCCCTCTCCCTCTCCCTCTCCCTCTCTCCCCCTCTCTCCCTCTCACTCTTAGGTTCCTCCCACCCCCCTCTCTCTCTCAAGTCTCTCAGAGCTTCCTCTCTCCCTCCCTTTCTCCCTCTCAAGTCTTTATCTCTCCCTAGATCAAGTCTCTCTCTCTCTCTCTCTCTCTCTCCTCTCTCTCTCCCTCTTTGCCTCCGCTCTCCCTCTCAACTCTCTCTCTCTCTCTCTCTCTCTCTCTCTCTCTCTCTCTCTCTCTTCCCCCCTCTATTTCTCTCAAGTCTCTCTCTTGGACTCTCTCCCTCCCTTTCTCTCTCTCTCTCTCTCCATCTCAAGACTCTCTCTCTCTTCCTCTCAAGTCTTTCTCTCTCACTCTCTCTCTCTCCCTCGCTCCCTCTCTCCCTCCAAACTATATATCTCTCTCTCCTTCCCTCTATACATCCCTCTCTCCCCCCCTCTCTCTCTCCCTCTTAGCTCTCTCTCCCCATCCCTCTCAGGTCTTTCACTCCCACTTCTAAGGTCTTTCTCTATCCCTCTCTCTCAAGTACCTCCCACACACACACACTCTCTCTCTCTCTTTCTTGTGAATTGATTGCACATCAATAATTTTGTTAGCAGTGGTACATTTTCCTTGGTGTTATTAGTATTTAGCTACTTTTAAGTTTTATTTACAACTCATCTTCCTTGGTGGGAAAATTGATGGGAAATCATGTCATTATTAATATTTAGCTACACATCAATAAATATACTATAAACAAATATATAATATATACTATGTATTAAATATATTATATAATATATAATATATATATTACATAATATTAATATAATATATAATATTTCATATATATACTATATGCTATATATAATATATATTATACTATACAAAAAATATGTACTATATAGTATAATATAATAATATAATAATATATATAACATAATATTATATATTATAATAATATTATATATTATAATAATATAATATATTATAATAATATAATATAATAATATATATTATATATTATATTATTATATTAATATATAATATAATAATGCATAATATATAATATACTATATAATACATAATATTATATATTTATGTATTATAAATACATAATACATATATATAATACATATTATATAATATTATGGATTATAAATAATATAAAAATTTATAATTAACGGATATCTGTTTAGTAACGAATATCCATTTTGGTTCGATATTACCAAACCAAAACGGATATCTGTTCAGGATTTGGTTTGGGCCGAAAAGTCAACCCAAAAAATGTGTTTTTTAGAATTTGTTTAGTTTTCCGAAGTTCGCCCTTGTGGCTAACAACTTTTTTTTGACCCAATTTTCATCAAACGAAAAGGGTTTATAGAAAAAATTATCAGCTTTCCACCAATATAACTTTTTCCTTATTTTGAATTAAATAAATAATTATTATTGATTTTCTACCTACATTACGTCTAAAGTCCTGATTGATAGGCTGATTGAAAAACTTCTATAACTTTCAAACTACTTAACATTTTTCGAATCTACAAGATGCACCACATTCTATGCTTCACATACTATAGGTTAAAAAAAATAAAATTGAATTTCATAATTTTTTGACCAAGTTATGGTGGTCAGACATAGACGTTTTAATAATTCTGAAAAGTTCTAGTAAAAAAATCATAACTAATTATTTATGTGGAAAAAAATTACAAAAAAAAATCCAACACATCCAAACATGTGTCCTCTACTTATATTTAAAAAATTAGAAAAAAATATTATGTTTTTCTTGTACTTAAGGTGGTCAGACACACACCTGCTTCTTTTTTTTTTTCTAAAAATTTAGTACCACTGCATTGAAATTTCAAATTTTCTCAATTTTGTTTTACTTTTTTCCAAAAAAGGACTAGTAGCCTAGAAACTACATTCAATTTTCTACAACTTTTGTTCTTACATATTTTTCAAATTATGTTAATAACCTATTCAAATTTTTATGTCAAGTTTCCTAACTCTGATTTTCTAAATTTTCATCGCCACTTAGAGGCCTAGTTTGGACCCCCATGATCCTGCACATACCCCCATGTTTTATTCTTGATTAAAGAGTCATATTCATTCTACATAGATTGTTCCCATTCATGTTTTCTCTTAGCCTCATGATATGTTTGAGGATCATTGGTCTTCATTATGGTAGTCATTAGAGCATAATTAATCTTTTGATAAATTTCTTGAAGACTCTTGGTCTTTAGAGGAGGACTACATTCCTCAACTGTACTAGAATTTTCCTTAGAAATTTTATTTGTTTCAAAGGACTTAGAGGATTCACCATTATCTATGTATACTTGTGGAATAGGAGAGGATTGCATCATATCCTCAAACCATTCATTAAGTTTGACATCCCTACTTGTGAACACATCCTCCACACTAAGATCATACAACCTATATCCTTTCCTTTGATCATCATAACCCACAAAGATGTACTTAAAAATATTCTAATCAAATTTCTTTTCTCTAATCTCATATGGTATGTGAGCAAATTCTTCACATCCAAATACTCTAAAATACTTAATATTTGGTTTCTTTCCACTCCATGCTTTTTTAGGAGTGATTTTCTCCAAGCAAGTTGTAGGAGATCTATTCAAGACATGAGATGCAGTATTGACAGTCTCAGCCCAAAGAAACAAAGGGAGACCCTTGGATTGCAGCATGCACTGTGCCATTTCCGCTAAGGTCCTATTCTTCCTTTAAGCAACACCATTTGTTGATGATTATATTATCTGTTAGTCATTTCTCTCTTGATCCCATGATATTCACAAAAGGATTTGAACTTGTTGTTGACATATTCTCCACCATTATCTGTTCTTATTCTCTTCCCCACTTTTATTTTCCACAAGTGTTTTGAACATTTCAAATTTTCTAAACACTTCATCTTTTTGCATAAGTATACCCAAAATTTCCTTGAAAAATCATCAATGAATGTACCTAGCTCCTCCCTTTGATGAGAGATTCATAGGCCCACATAAATCACTATGGACAAGTTTAAGAGATTTACTTGTCCTCCATGTAGACCTTTCAAACTTGTCTCTATGATGTTTTCCAACCATGCATCCTATACACACATTTGTGTTTACCCTTATCCAAGGTAGTCCATCAACCATATTCATCTTTGAAAGCATAGCCAAACTTTGATAGTTTAAGTGACCAAACCTTTGATGCCACAACTCACTTGTGGAGGAACTTGAAGTAATAATGTAAGCTTTCTTATCAATAGATGCTAAAAATTTGTGGATGCCATCACTCTCAACTCCACTAGCCACAATTTTGAATCCATCATTAATGTTCTTGATTAGACACTTATCTGAATAAAACTCCACCTTATAACCATGTTGAATTATTTGACTCGTTGAGAGAAGATTTTTTGTTAACTTAGGTACAAGATTCACATTTGTTACTCCCAACTTCTTACCATCATGTCCTTTCATTGAAATTGAACCTATTCCTTCAATTGCATATGAACTGTCATCCCCAAGAAATATCCTTGCACCTTTTGTTTCTTCTAAAGAATTAAAGAAGTTCTTATTGTAAGTCATATGTTGGCTAGCTCCTGAATCAATATACCATGTGTTATTTGAGTTTCCTTGAGTAGCTAAAGAGGCTATCATTATATTATGATCACCCTCTTCTTGAGAAAAATTTGATTGCCTTCGTTGATAAAATTTTCTTTGACCTCTTGAATGTGATTTCCTAGGACATTGGTCACCTTTATGCCCTTCTTCTCCACAACTATAACATGTGATTGCCTTTTCTCTTTTAGAATGATCTTTGTTATTTCTTCATTCATTTTGCACCTTTTGAAAACCATGCCTCTGTTGGTTATCCCTTGGTTGATTCCATTGCTTTTGATTATTTCTGTGTTGATTCCCTTGATTTTGATTTTGAGATGATTAATTTTTTTATTATAGTTCTTATATTTTCTTCTAGCCATAAATGCTTGATAGCTCTTGCTAGACTCACCTATGAACTTTTTAAGTCTATCATCTTCATTCAACAAAGCTCCATACACTTTTTCTAGTGTGATATCCTCAAATTTTCCAGTTAGCTCTAATGTGCAGATGAAGTTATGATACTCATCTAGAAGACTTTCAATTAAAAAATCTATAATTTCAGAGGCTTTATATTCAACCTTCATCATTGCAAGTTGATTTCTTAAGTTTTTCAATTTTGCTTAGTATGATCATTCATGTTATCTCCTCCATTTGTAAATGATTTAATTGCCTTTTGATGTCCATCACTTTCAACTTGCTATTTCTTTCACACATTATTTGCAAAGTTTCCCATACTTTCTTTGTTGTTTTCAGATCTTGAACATGAGACCTTATCTTTGGACTAATTTTCCATAAAATGGTAGCCTTGCATTCATATCCATTTTATTCCATTTTTCATGCTTACTTTTATATGTAGGTTTGTCTTCTATTGCTAGCTCCCATAAGCCTTTCATTTGTAAAATCAATTCCATCTCACGTTTCCAACTTGCATAGTTAGAACCATCTAACTTTGCATTAACCACAATATTAGAGATCTTAGATGAAGTCATAGCAAGAAGAAAATAAATCCCAAGCATACAAACACAAAGGCTTAAAATATAAAACCTCTACCAACACAGTGAATTTTTTGTATTATCGTACCTTGATGTTGGCCTTCTTATAAACCAAACAAACAAGGACTTGTACAAATTTGTGACTTACAAATATGAAAGAAAGATTCACAATCTCTTCACTTCAACAAAAAATTTCAAATTTTATAATATGAAAATTTCACTTTCTACTTTCTTTATAAAGAAAGCATGATTATTTCAACCGTGTGAACACACAGGTTTTCAATTTTCACTTACGATAAGACATGCTATTTCAACTTTAAAATTTCTATCTTCTTTCTTTAGTGACTTTTGTCTTATGTAGCGTCCTCCTTTCCAAACAACAAATAGCTTTATAACAACGATCTCCTTTAGAATTGAAAAATATTGATTCTCCCTTTAACAATGGATTGGTTGGCAACTTCTTTATTCTTTTTTTGTAGAGACTGAAAGAATACAATGTCCTCCTTGAAATTGGCATTTTTTCTGGGCTGCGACCTACCTTTCATCTCAATTGCATTCTCATCTGCTTAGCAGTGGCTTCCTTCAAGATTGGCTCCTTTCAACAAATACTATCAGGTTCGAGTTTCTCATGCTCTACTGCTTCAGCTCTCTAAACCTCCAGTCCAACAACTCATTTTGTAACAAATATCTGTAACTCAAGTTCCCACGAGCATTAGAGATTTTCAGACAGATACTACACTTGCATAAGGAGAAAATTCTTAAAGAAAATACTACAGAGTTCATCTGGCTCTGATACCATGAATATGGTTTCAGGAAAATTTACCGTCAATAATTCACTGTCATGAAAAATTTATTTTGTGGAAAATTCACCACCAATAAATCACCGCGGCGGATAATTCACCGCATTAACATTCTTTAATATATATTTCCAAGACCTTGAGATTTTTTTTGCAAAAGAATAATTTCCATGACATTAATAATAGAGATGACTGAGATTGTTGTACAATTGATTTACTAAAATAAAATAAAATATATTGAAAAATGTTTTATTTTTATTATCATAAAATAATTTCCACCACATTAATAATAGAGATGACTGATATTGTTCTATAATTGATTTACTAGTTTTTTGCAAAAGAATAATTTCCATGACATAATAAAATATATTGAAAAATGTTTTCATTTTTATTATCATAAATCAAATAATTGTATGTGCCATGAATTATCAATGGTGATGAATTGTCTGTGGTGAATTTTCCAAGAGATGAATTTGTCATGGTGATGAATTGTTGAAGGGTGAATTTTCCTAGAGCCCATGAAAACATAACACAAAAAACATAGTGCAAAAATAAAACGCTTTATCTTACAGATTCATATAATTCAATTTATAGAAAAATATACAATAAATTCTAAACATTTATTGAAAGGTGGTGGCTTGATCAGATAAGAAGGTGGGTTGCCAGAGAAAAGGTGGTTCGGACAGTTGTAGGCCCTGGTCTGTGCTGACAGATTAATTTGTTCTAACAGATTTGGCAGGGCAAAGCACTGTGGCTAACTGCAATGGAAGCTGCATCTGGTAAAGAACTTAAGGCTTGCAACTACAACACGGCCTTATGCAAAGTCAAGTGGAACAGCTCCGACAGAGTGCCTGGAGCAAAATTTTACCTGCTCCATTATCTGCAATGGAATAGCATTTGATTTTCCAATTTAATGAGTTTTTGCGGTTTTATGTAAAATTGGCAGGCAAGTATGAATACAAGCTCGGAAACGTCTAATCGTATGATAATTGACACGAATTTCAGATTACAGTTTGAGATCATATGATAAAATAATTATAAAATTGAAGCGAAATAACATAAATATCATACGTTTCTTTTAACAGACTAATTCCAAGTGTCATCTGAGAATTTTCCATGAAATTTATATAGGTGAAACGTTTCGTAATACGATAATGGGCGTATATAGAACAAATTGTTTGGCTTAGTCTTACATTGTGACTGGATTTTCTTAAAATAACGAAATCTGAAGTGTCCCATAATCATTTGAGGTCATTTATAGCCTCAACATGTCTATATAACTGCTATTGGAGGAAGGAGTGCAAGTTAAACAAAATGAGATATAATATATGACTGCCCTCTTCCATTACTGTGCTTGGCAAGTCCAGATTTTCTCTTGATGCAAAACAATATTAGGTAACCGTAGATCCAGGGTTCCAATTCCTACAGCTATGTTAGATAGAAACTTTTTCTGCAGAAGTTGGACTCCATTGGACTAAGCAGGTGTCGCAGGCCATTGAATCTCGATAAGTATTTCAAAATCTTGTCTTTTTGTTTTTTTTCAAATAGAAATGAAGAGTCCAATGGATCATGGTAAAATTAAGTTTTTTTTTAAGATATTGAGTACATTAGGTAGTTATATTCCCCATCAATAGGTTTTTTTTAAATATTTTTTAAAGTAATTTGGAGTCTAGTGACTGTTCCATATATTGCTTATAGAGAAATCTACGAATATTTGTTTGGGCACTAAGGGAAAGGGGCCCATAGTGGGTAGGGGTTCAATTGTGGATATAGAAGTAGGTCTGAGTGGGCCCCATAGTAGGTAGGCTTAATATCCAATAAACTTACACTTAATATCCAATTGCAAAACACTTTTATCCATAAAGTACACAAATTGACAAATCATGTGATGCCACATTAGCGCACTAATAATACATGAAATAGTGACCCACTATCGGTCTCACCCTTTTTTTGGGCCTTTTTGGATACCTTGACAAAAAGCATGATGATGTGGCATCATATTTTTTAATAAAGGGGTAAAAATTTATTGAATCAACCAGCAAAGTACAAAAAGTAGGGGCCAGGAGCCCGTAAGAGAAAACAACACCAGCAGAAAAAACCCCCAAAAGGGGCACAACTAACTATTCATATCTTCCTTGACCAGACTCTCAAGATCCAAAGCACACTCCGGAGGCAGGTGAGTCCAATCTCCCATCCTCCATCCCTCTCCACGATCAGAAGCCCACTTAGCCAGGCAATCAGCAGTCTTATTCCACTCACGAGGAACATAGCAAAAAGAGACAACATCCAAAGAGGTGCTCAACCTAAGGATTTGTCTACCCACCACTGCCAGATGCCAATCCACATCTTCCATCCGTTGCAAATTCAGCATATCCACCACCACCTGAGAGTCAGACTCGCAGATAATCTTGCTCCATCCGAGAGCACAACCTCTTTCAAGAGCCACGAGGACAGCAAGTGCCTCCATGTAATTATTGGTTTGAATTCCCTTATATTCAGAGAAAAAGAAAATAACCTTACCAGAGCTGTCCCTACCAATTCCTCCAACCCCAGCATGCCCGGGATTTCCCCTAGAGGACCCATCAGTATTGATCTTGAGAGTCCCACTAGGGGGGGGGACCACTTTCCTTCCCTACAAACCTTCCTTTTAGCTTTCCTGCTTCTGGTCTGTTGTATCTTCCAAGGAGCACCACTAGGATCAGCACCTAGAATATTCAACTTTTGAACCACTCGCACATCTCCAGGAGCAATATCCTCCGAGAGATCACACTTCGCAGCAAGAGTCTCCTGTAGCATATTTATTACTTGCAGCCACACCTGTTGCACCCTCTTTGGCTTATCCTGGAAGATCCTACGATTCCTTTCCAACCACACCTGCCAGATAATAAATCCTGGACCAATATCCCAAGCCACCTCCAGAAAGGAAGTCTTAGAAGGGGGTCTACCAAGACTGTTCCAAAACTCAACCAGAGAGTGAGGATGAATACAAGCATGCTCCCAAGCTTCCCACCACCAGTGCCAAATAACCCTGGTGAAAGAACATTGGAAAAAGAGGTGCGAACTATTTTCTTCACTTTGATTACATAAAGTGCAGATAGAAGGCCCATGAAAGCCCCTCTTCTGGAGATTCTCCCAGGTAAGACATCTATTCTGAACCACAAGCCATAAGAAGAAATTGCACTTGGGCCAAGCCGACTTATTCCAAACTTGTTTCCACCACGATATGTCAATCCTGTCAAAATTTTGTCTTTCCAACTCTTGATAGCCTGAGGCAACTGAAAACTTCCCTTTTGGATTGGGACCCCAGGCGAGGGTATCAGCTCCTCTTAAAGAGTTACATGCTCTGCCAGCAAGAATCCTAACAAGAGTCTCCCTCTCTCCCTCAGAACCCCCAGGGGGCCATTCTTGGGGTTCTTTCCATCTGGCAACCTCGCCCCTTCCCACTCTTAAAAACACCTTAAAATCCTCGACCTTACTCCATCCTGCTGCAAGGAAACTGTCACATAAAGGTTGAAGGTGGGGGTATTGAGATAGAATAGGAGGAAATCCATCCCAAGAATCCTCCCAAAATAGGGCATCCGAACCGCTATTGCAAATCCAGAAAAGACCATTTTTAACTAACTGCGCCCCTTTCTTCAAAGTCTCCCAAATCATGGACCCTCTTCCAGCCAGGCTGTACCTTGGTACCTCTTTCCCATTCACCCCACCAAGATACTTAACATTAAGGATTTTAGCCCAGCCTTGATCTTGGCTTATGCACCATCTCCAAAATAGCTTAGCAGCAAGAGCCCAACCGTTCAAGCTTGTTTTCCTCAAACCAAGGCCACCATCCTGCTTTGATCTGCAAACACAATCCCATTTGACCAAACTCCATTTTGCGGAAAGCAAATTACCTGTCCATAAAAATTGCCTGGACAGGGCATCAAAGTCCTTAATGAAACCAGCAGGGGCTGACTGCACAAGACACCTGTAGATAGGAAGAGCTTGATGTGGCATCATATTTGATGATGGGTTGAAACCAATTTTTATAAGCAAAGGACTTGCCAAATAAGCTGCTGTATAAATTTGGGAGTGATTTGAAATTTTCACATAAGACTTTGAGAAGTACAAAGTTAGGGTGGCCCACTATAGACCCCTCTCCCTTAAACGTTGCTATTTGTTTGATAACATCTATGATTAGAGTGAAGTCCCCTTCAATTTCTAAGTTGGTGATTTTGAGTTTTAGACACAACCTCAAGTCTAGAATGAGAACCTACAATTCAAACCCATTGTTTGTTTTCCTACGAAGATGACTTGGTCATTCCAATCTTGGATTATGCAGGTGACCCTTGATACACCAGGATTGCCTCTTGACAATATGTCAAAGTTCAATTTGCACCACCCTAGTTGAGACGGTTGTCATCCTTCCATTTCTCAATTAATTTGGGACTCAACTCCACCAATCCCATTAACATGGAGATTTTTTAAAATTTATTTTATTACAAGTATACAAGCTATTATTTTTTATATTTAAATTTTTTTTTTTGTTAATTTTAATTTCAAAGAAAATCAATATCTTTATAATATCAAATTAATATTTTTTGCATTTTTATTATCAAGAATTAAAATAAACTTCTCTCTTTTAAATTTTGCATCTTTCTTAATTTTTAAATGTGAGAATCAACTGAATTGTATTGGTACATATATTCTTTAAATATAATATTACAATTGTATATGAATATAATATAAAAAAGTAATATATCGAAATTACTTTGAAATAATTATAATGTTATTGTAAAGACTGCAATATTTTGATAAATAGTGATATTTTAAATGTCATTTTATTAAAAAAATTATAATGTTTTGATAAATTATGATATATTACATGTCATTTCTTATTAAGATATTTATAAAAATATTTTAAATGATTGTATTCATAATTATTAATTTTATTTTATATAATTTTTTAATATTTTAAAAAAGAAATTCTTTGAATACAATAATTGTAACTACCTTGACAACATACACAAGTATAAAAAAAAACACACAAATAACATGAAACAATATCTTAAAGAAATGTGTTCTTATGAATATTTGTTGCTATAAATTATGCATCACATGGATTTGTTTCCTGCACACACATGCGCACATGCGCACACACACACACATGCAAGGCTATGTATAATATTGATTAAGTTATATATAATCATTGATATAAGTAGTTTACTTCATTTCTATGTATACATTTTTATTAAATAAAAATTATATAATATTTTTAAATATAATATATCATCACATATTTGAATTTAAAAATAATTATATATGAATATATAATTATATTTATTTTCATTTGAATTAACTGTTCATGATTTACATTTTTATGACCATTAATATATGATGTTATAATTTTTTAACACTTATTTATTTTCTTATGAAATCAATCATTTTTCTTCTTTAAAATTTTAAAAATAAATTTTATTTTTTTCTATCATTCAAAAGAATATATATAAGAATATCAACCCACTTCCACCATATTCCATGACCACAACTCTATTTCTACAAAGAATCATTTTTATCAAGGGGAGTGCTTACCTTCCAACAATATTTTTTTTTTATAAAGCAATTTGTCCTCGAGCTAGGAGATCCATAGGGAGCAAACACAAAAACACCAAAATGAAGAAAATAGTAGATACACACAAATGGGTGAGGATGGAAACGATATACCAACTCATTGGTTGAACAATAGGGGGAGCCAAAAGAGATCAAATATCCATGAAAAATATTATAGTAGTTTTTACTCATACCTAATAGGTAAAAAATACCATTTGGCTTTGAACCCACAAAAAAATCCTAACATTTTCTACTTCTTTCATACCTATCTATACACATCCACATTTCACCAACTTTACACTCACACCATATTTCAAAACAAGTCAAAAAGAAAACTAAAAATGTTTCTTCAGAAATATTACCCTACCTCTCTCAATCCAAAGCAAATGGGTTGCTGTCAATCTCTTAAGAGAGGGATGAATTCAAAGAAAAATATAATACTCTTGATAATAAACCAAAAGGAGAGAGATTTGAATTTCAACACAAATCCATATTTGATAATTTTGATGGAGCTTGTTGAAGTGAATAATTCATTTTCTCATCCAAGCTCTCTATTCATGCACCCATCCAAAGCTTCTAACTTACAATGAAGTCCTTTGTAGCTTAAGAATTATTCCTCAAAAATATAGGAAATTTTCAAGCTCACTTAAACTTTCCTCTCCAAATTTGTGAGAATTATAAAAAAGAATGAATAATCCTCTTTAAGTCTAAAATGGAGGCTTTTAGTTATATTCTATGTCACAAATGAAACATAACTACCTACATCACTCTTATTCACTGTATTATATCTCATTAATGTAGGGAATGTGCTTGCATGTGTACCCACATGGGTGTGCATCCCTTTTAAAGAAGAAAAGTTGGTCATGAAAATTATCCATACCTTTTAATGGCATAATTTTCTAAAATATATTTGATATGTAATTTATTCACCCACTCTTCATAAATATCTTAAAATACCTACTTACACCAAGGTACCACCCCTTAGTATTTAGAAACACAAAAAATATTAAGAGTGGACATTTTTAACACCTTTAAAATTGTAAAAAAATACAAATATGATTTTGAAAATGTTGATCAAATAAAATGGCATGAAATATCATTTCAAAGATAATAAAAAATCCATGGCATAAAAGTAAGGCATAGGAACAAAGATAGAGAGCAAGACTCTTAAACATTTGTAGTCAAGATAATTGGTTCACTAGTTTCTACACTGTTATTGTATAAAGTTGGATGGGTTTAGGTTTTTGATGGTTCTCCCTTTGTGCCTTGGAAACATGCAATTATGTGTACACTCTATCATGATAAATCTCATCATAAATATATGCATATAGATGGAGCAGTTGGGCAGGTGCATAAAGATGGGGGGCCAAAAAGTGGCCACCCCATTTTCAGAATTTAAAAAAGCAATAATGCGAGCGCATTACAACACACTCATGTTATTGATTACTTAACCAAAAAAAGAAAACTTCATATCATTTGTTATTTTTTGCTATTGCAAGTTAGTCCACAGCCTACAAAACCTCCAAGATGCGCTCGCATTCCAGGAAGCCAAAAACCACTCTAGTTTTTTGCCAAATCTTCATCAAAATGTTGCCATGTTGTCGGGGAGGTCAAAGGAGTAAGTTATTATTGTTTTTGTATGAATTTAGTATTAAATAGGTACATTGAATATGTTTTTTGATGTAAATTTATTTAATTTTTAAGAATTTTGAATGCACCCCCAAATCCCCCTGAAAACTCTAATTCACCTTATGCTCAAATCCTTGCCAAAGAATAACCTCAAAAAATACCTCCAACAATTCCTCATCATGCTCAAGGAACATAAGAAAATTTAATGGGGTAAATTGAAAATAACAAAAAACAAACTAAGGAGTTAATTGCAAGGTTGAGAGATCCTTCGGGCACAACCTCACATAGAAGTACTTGCTCAATCACTTCAATCCATAATATCTCATTAGATTCGGTTAGCAAGAAAATAAATAGTTGGTCTGAGAAGAGACGAGAGCTTAGACAATTTTATGTAGAAAAATCATCATATAAACAAGTTAAAGATGAAAAAAATACAAAATTTGACTTGTGTGCACTATTCACAAACCCTAAAATGAATCAACCTTTACATTTTGCATGCAAGAGGTTCCCTATCCATTGGTGCAACCACCAATAGATAAAGAACTATTTTTAGGAAAGGTGGTGAATGGTTTTTGACCATCCTCCATGCAACAACAATGAGATACCACAATATTTTTTGAGGAAACTCTATTGCGAGTTTGTCCTCAATAAAATCCCAAACTATTTTGACATGCAGGAGTTACAGGGTAGAGGTGGGGGATCTACATAGGATAGAGTGGGGCATGTGTTGATGCACAACGACCAACGAGACCACTTGCTAGACCAGCTTATGAGCATGTGACTATCCCTTTCATTGTGAAGGAGAGTGTTGAGGTGGATTCATTGCAGTCGATTAGTTCCCTCACTCAAAGCCTTATACAACATACCACTCCTCTAGCACAGGGTGGTGGGTGAGTCTTTGAGGAGTTGAGTTCCACCTCATTTATGTTAGGCTTGTGGGTCACTCTATGTTTATGATCCTGAGGATAGTCAGGATGAATGCACCCAGGGTACATCTGCAGTTGATGAGATGGTGACGACATATGCCCTCCCGAATGGCACATTCAACCTTGACAATCAGGTAAATGTTAGAAATTTCATTTAATTTAATTTATTAAATTTCATTTTTGAAATGCTAGATTAACTAAATTAGTTGAATGATTATAATGAAATTTCAAGGTTATAGTGTTCACCTTGTTTTCAACGGTCCTCCACCTCCCTATTACACGATGATGTCTACTTCAGAGGTATGTAACTAGTAAAGAATTATAAATATTACATTTGAATAGCTGAATGTTATATGAATGGTATTTGTATATCTCATTTTGGATGTTGAATAGGTTAATCTTGGACATTCAATGACAACATCTGGTAGTGGAGGTGGTCATCGGATTTTCAGTCAAGTAATACATAATATTTTTAATTTTAAAATAAAAAATTGTATCTCGTAATTGAATAATGTTTAATGGCTTGAAGGTTCTAGATAGTTTGTAAGTATGCTTTGTACTTTTTAATTAATTTGATTTCAGGTTGTTATGTACTTCATAATCTATGGATTTCATTTGTTCATATTGTTGACCTCCAAAAATATAGGCTAGTGGTGTCAATTAATTATCCACCTTCTATAGAGCCGGGGGCCTAGCTTAGTTGGCAATGTAATTCGTTCTGACTCTGTTGGTCACAAGTTCAAAATATCCCCACGTCTAAAGGTATTATGGCCTTAGAGTCCGTTAAAAAGTTGATACTGCCCGATTTATAGGGAGTAGATGCTACACGAGTTCTACTTGATCTATGAAAAAAAAAAAAATTCTCCTTCTATAGACCTCTTTATTGTATTATCTCTTGGGACCTCCATCGACCAAACCTATATGTTCTATGTGATTATGTTATTTGCACAACTCTTCATCAAAACTTGTAATCAATTATCTAGGAAAAAAATGAATACCTAGGGCTAATTTGTATGATTCTAATCATTCATTGAATCCAATCCTATATGACATTGATCCACATACATGACTATGTATAACATCTATTCATCATGAGACACACCAACTTCACTATCTTAATTAAAGTCAACATTCAACCCTTTTAATAATGCTAAACTATCCTATATCCATTAACTTGTATTTCTAACATGACTCTCCATTCCTTGATATAGTTTAATTTGATATATTTATTTACCTCAAATTATCCCGATGAACTTTATATATCTTTTAAAACAATACCTTATATTATATAGGGTAAGTGCAAAAAGATGGGGGGGGCAAAAAGGGGGCCTAAGTGGCAACTTTTTTTTTTTGAAATCAGGAAATGCTAACCTTGGACGTGAAATTGAGGATAGTTACACTCAAAATTTTGAGATGCAACAAAAACAAGGATCGAAGTGCTCCAAGTCT
>VDFB02000003.1:757565260-757589822 GCA_007258455.2 Sequoia sempervirens
TGATTTCAATTGTTTCAACTATTTTTATTTAATGTGATTTGATGTGTGCAATGAGTGTACATGACAGAAGTCAAAGGAAGTTAATCACAAAGTTGTAATATGGATGTTTTTCACCATTGTAATCACTTGTGATATGGTTAAGATGTGTATGCATACTCATATTGCCATGATACCTCTCTTTATGAGACCCTAGGCACCCTTGTGAATTCCTCATAAATGTTTTTGATTAGAGGTAAAAAAAAACGGGTTTTGAAGGGGCTTGAAACCCTTTACAAAAGAGAGTAGTTGAAACTAAAGAAAACTACATAAAGTATATATCAACCCTTACGTAGCGCACCATTAGCAAAATATTAGCCAAAAAGGAGGAACACAATCAACAACACTACATATTCTTTAGGATATTAGCAGCCTCCACGTTGCTTGCCACAACCTTCTGATGATCATCCAGGACATTAGATAGTTCTTTACCAGGAGCCCCAGCCTAAGCCTTGGTCTCATTACTTGTTCTAGCCCCAGACCCACCCACACTCACCTCACTAATCAAAATATCATTCTTATCGCCACCCTTATCAACAAAAATCTCTTCCTCCATCAGCTTGCCACCAACACCAGTCTCTTCAAAATGAACAATCTCTTTGCATTTCTTGGCACTATCAAAAGGAGAGGTAATACCAACAGACTCAAAATTAACCATAGATTTAGTCCCCTCCACACCCTTATCCATGTTAGCACAGATCCTCTCCAGTTGATCCTCCAGGGTGAGAACTCTACCTTCTAGATTATGCTTCATCTTAAGCATTTCATCTACCACAATTTTCAAAGAGTTAAATAGTTCATCAATTTGGTTCTGAACTAAAGACTCATCAACTTTACTCATCGTACCCCGAACTTTAACATTGGTCATGTTAAGTTCATGGAACACCCATTTGAACAATTTGAATAAAACAATGGAACCCTCTCTAGCAATTCCCAAAACATCAGAAATGTCTTCCCTATCAAAGTTGAAAACCCCCTTACCCACAACATTATCCTCCTAAGAGGATCTTACCTTGTTTTGACTGGCAGAGACATCCTTATCCTTCCTAGCAACAATCGACATTTTGATTTTTCGAATAGAGTCCACAATCTCCTCAGCCACAACCTTTCTTTTCTTCTACCAATCTAGGTCCACAAGCGGGGAATCCACAACACCCTATTTGCCCTTAGCCACAACCTTTCTTTTCTTCTACATATTCGGGTCCACAACCGGAGAATCCACATCACCCTGTCCACCTGCCATCTTGAGGGGAGATTTCATGTCAAGCACTTGGCTCGCAGACCTTATAACCATTTTCTTCTTACTTCCCACCTCCACCTCCGTATTATGCTTAGTCCCCAAAATAGGGGGCGATGACAATGCCTCACCGGCCAATTCATTCTTCTCCTTTAGGCAAGTACTTGACATTTCAACAACTCCTTATAAAAATTATCTCTGTTATCTAGGTTGTCTTTTCTTTTAATTCTGATGTCTAATTGTGGTAAAAAAATTACAAAATGATTTTTGTTCACACATTGTATTTATTTGAATGTTCAAAACTACTTTGAAAAATGTTTAAGAAGGATTTGTAAGAAAATGACATTTGTAAGTCATCTTAAAAAGGTGTTTTCATTTCTTTGGGTAAAATTTAGCTTTTGGGTTGGTTTATATGGGAAGGTCATCTTAGATATTATTTTCTAGAAAACTATGGGTGGTCATTTGATATGGATAACCACTATTTTAATTAGAAATTCATTTACTAGAAAGTTCATCTCAAAATCTTGAAGATTTTATTTTTGTTGTCATTTACAAAGTGAACTCTATCCATGTTTTTATCTAAGGTTTTATTATTGATTTGAGGAATATTAGATGTAGATTTATTGTATGTTCCATATGTTTGAAAACTTAATTTGCTTTAGTATATCTAACTCCTTTATAAATATGAATTATACATTGGGACAACAAAATGAATGTAGACCCCATCTTTCATTTTATGCTATCAATCTTACAAATCAAGGGAATAAGTGTATAGGTCTATGCATTGATAGTTTGATCTATTATATCTCTTGTATCTTCAACAAGATGGAAGGATAAATGATAGTTCATTAATGGTTGAGTATTATTCTTTATGTTTTAGAAAAATAAATGTTATCTTATTAAATGTAATTAATGCTTTAAGGAAATGAATTGACTTAATTGTACTTTTTTGTCTATTAGCTTAAGTATGTGTCTTTGGTAAGGTTGCATCGAGACATGCCACCCTTTGTACATGGAGATTATGTTGTTTCTCTTCTTGTACATTGTCTACACTTAACTTTTGTGTGTAAAGTGTTTGTATATTGTTGTCATGAGTGATAACAACACTAGTGTTAGTGTACATTTGTTTATTATTTGTGTTGTAATTGTTTAACAAAAAATGTTGGCTTTGTTTAGCATGTTTTTTCCTTAGTAAAATTTTGGCATTGCAACTTCCATATGACCAAGTATTAAATGGATTTTCCAAAAGCTCTAGGTCACCATATGACCAACTCCACAAAGTCCACATAACCAACTAATGAGGGGGTTGTTTAAGAACTTCAATTCACCACATGACCAACTCCACAACATCCAAGTAATCAAGGACATCCCATAATTCCAAATAGGAGCTTCAAGTCACCATATGACCAACTCCAATAGTATGAGGATGAGCTTGAAGGAAACTTACAATATGATTAACAATTCACTCATCACAATTGAGAAAAATCCTCCACTTTTTGTTGCAAGTGTGTGTAGTTGGTGCTGTCATTGATGTCAACAAGCTTATGTGTTGTCATTGGTGCCAATTGTATGAGGAGTTTGTTGCAAGGATGTGCATTTGGTATCGAGTTGGTGTTGTCTCTAATGATGCTTTGATTAATTGCATTATGTTGTCATTAGTAAGCTATTGGTGTCAACCTCTAATGTTTCTTTGATAAGTTGCTATGTTGCAGTTGGCTTGGTGGTGATGAGGAAGTGTTGAAGATGTTGAGGATGTGTTTCTGACACTTGGTTTTCAAGTGCTTTTGAGAAAATTTGAATAAAAAAAGGAAGCAACGTGTTGCAAAGGTGTTTTGGTGTATAGAGTTGTGTTATGATTTTGTTCCACATTTCTTCTGTGTTGAAGATATGCTTGTGTGGTTTGGATATGTTGATTAGAGGTGTTGCATCCAAAATTTGGTGTGTTCAGATGTAGGTGTGTTCACTAGTGTGTGAACTATGTATTGTAGAGATGTCTGGGAGAAATGTTTTTCCTCTACATTTCTCCGTAGGATGGTTTCAAGTCTTGCGAATCTAGAAGTGTGATGATAATGTTCACATCTTTCTTCAGTTGAAGTTGTTTGAGATTTGGTGCTTCAAAAGTCAGTTTATTGAATTGTAGTGTATGATTTTTTTTTGAGTGTATTGGGTGTGTACATTCTTTAGGTTAAACTTGTTGCGAAAGAATTTGTTGGATTTTAGGGTGTTTGTGGAATACTCTAGATTGTGTTCAAGTGTGGTGTGTGATTCACGAGTCGTCTTTGAATTTGAGGAAGTGTGTACTTAAATGTTAATGGTGTTAACATAGGTTTGATCGACCTTGGGTGTTTACACTAATTGTAGAATTGCTTTGGTGTTTGTGGATACATGACATGACATGTATGAGTGAATTTAGGTTCGAGTTAAGGTGTGTTGTGGTCCACCTTCATTTTTTTCCACCATGGGAATGTTTTGGTGCTGATTTAATTTGAATTTGCACAATTGAGGTGCATAGCTAACCTTGGAGAATGTTTTCAAGGTTGAAGATGGTATAAATATGTGTTGAGTTGTTGAGGGATGATAAGATAAATGTGTGATGAGAATGATGTGAATTTAGAGTTGTGAGGTGCAAATTTGTGCAACGCAGTGCAAGCTTTCATGTGTTAGATTATTGGATATAGTGAGCAGAAGGTGTCTACAATCTTCAGTAAGACTCTGAAGGTGTTGGTGATGTTGTGGTGCACTTTTTTGTTGCATTGAGATGGATTTATCAGTACAACATTCTTCTTTATCTTCTTTTATATTTTAGCAGTGAGCCTTTTTTCTTTCTGGGCAGTGAGCCCTTTATAATTGGTGTTGATATTACTTTATATTGTGAGCTAATCCTCATCGTGGTTTTTCTCTTCTTGGGTTTTCCATGTAAATCTGGTGCTTCATTGTGCATAGTGTTGTCTTGGTTCTATTTCTGTTATCTGCTTTCATGATAATTCATTCTGACAGATTAAGGGTTAATTAAATTAGTGTGGATTTGAATGGTTGTGAGGGTTTTGAAGTTTTAAGGTATAACTAATTCAACCCCCCCCCTCAGTTGTCTCATGCATTCAACAATTGATATCAGAGCAAGGTTCCTTGGAAGAAAGCTTAACGACTTGAGGTAGATTTGGGATGGCACAAAAAAAAGATGTTCCTCTATTTGATGGATCAAACTATGCATTCTAGAAGACAAGGATGGAAGGATTCTAGTTTCTCTTGGATTTGAAATCTAGAAGTATGTTGAGACTGTATATAGTATACCCGCAAGTAGTTTTTGCACTTATGATGAGATCAAGGCCTATAAAAACAATGGTAAAGCAAGGTATGCTCTCTTAAATGGTCTCACTATTTCTAAACTAGTGAAAGTTATGAATCTGAAAATCGCTAGAGAAATTTGGGTGAAATTAGAAAGCATTTATGAAGGAGATGACAAGGTCAAGCAAGCTAAGGTGCAAAACCTTAAGATTATGTTTGAGACCTTGTGAATGTATGAAGATGAAAACATAACAAGCTACATGCAGAAGGTGGATGAAGTTCTCAACTCCATCAAAGGTCTTGGTGGAGAACTGGAAGAAGTGGTAAAGAAGGCATTCAAAACTCTTCCTAAATCTTATAGTTATAGAGTTCTTGCTATTGAAGAATTTCAATATTTGAGCAAATATTCTAGAGATCAACTGTATGGTTCTTTAACTGCTTTTAAATGAGAGAATTTGTTCCAAACAATGCAAAAGTTGAGACAACTTTTAAGGCTGGAAAATCAGAGAAGATTGAGATATCAAATTAGAAGGATCTTGATGATGTGAAAGCTAACTTTGTGAGAATGAAAAAGGGTACTGGAAAGTCTATAGGTAGGTTTCCTTTCAAATGTTTTGGTTGTGGAAAGATAGGTCATTATGCTTCAAAATGTCCAAATAAAGCTTTGAATGACAAAAATAAGGAGAACAAAGGTAAACTGATTAAGAAAAGTTATTATGTTAGAGAAGAGGCTAGTATATTTGATGATGAATCTAATTATGGGGATGATAAGGATGGTGAATGTTTGTTCACGACTTTAAAAGATGAAACTAATTTTGCTAACTCTAAGAGATGTGTGAAGAAAAGTGCTCTGGAAGCAAGTATTAATATTGAAGACATTTTGGTGTCTGCTTTTCATGCTAGACTGGAGAAGAACTACTGGATCATTGAAAATGGATGCTACAATCATACGATTGGTGACAAGAGTAAGTTTGTCGAAAAGGTTTAATTAGTTTTGATGGAAAACTTGACATTGATGATGTTCTTTATGTTAAGGGTTTAAAACAACCTCTTGAGTGTTAGACAAATGTGTAGCAAGGGATGCAATCTTATGTTTCAGGATGATGGCTATGAGATAAAAAAAAGCTTAGGAATTGTGTTTGCTGTTGGAAGAAGGATAGATGGAAATATCTATCAGCTCAAAGGTGCTGATGGTTATTGTTTTATGACTCATATCAATGAGAGTTGGCTATGGCATGGAAGAATGTGTCACATCAATTTTGATAGCCTAGTGAGAATAAGTTTAGTTCAAGATGTGAGAGATTTTCCATTTATTACAAAGCCTATCAATGTTGTCTCTAAGGAATGTCAAGTTGGAAAGCAAGCAAGAAGTTTTAAATTCAAAGAATAACCTACTACCGGACTGTTGGAAATGGTGCATATAGATCTTTGTGGTCCTACTAGAGTAAGAAGTATTCAAGGTGACATGTATTTCATGCTATTGACTGATGATTATTCTAGAATGACATGGGCTACTTTTCTTAAAGAAAAATTAGAAACTTTAGATAAGTTTAAAGCATTCAAAATTATGGTTGAGAATGAAATCTATATGAAAATAAAATTCTTGAGGTTTGACAGAGGTGGAGAGTTCACCTCCAGTGAGTTCAATATCTTTTGTGAGAATCATGGAATAAAGAGGCATTTATTTGCCCCTAAGACTCCTTAGTAGAATGGAGTGGTTGAAAGAAGGAATATGACTATTTAAGAAGCTGCAAGGAAAATGATGAAAGAAGAAAATCTACTAGAAGTCTTGTTACAACCCAATTGTGTAATTACTATTTACTACTACTATGTAGGGTGAAATGTGAATTCATTAGATGAATAAACTATGTGTGCAATTTGTTGTCATTGCTTTATAAATGAATATCATTTAATTTAATGTTATATGAAGGAATGCATTTATATGATTGGATGAATATTGTGTTGATATTCTAACTTTGGAGATGTATTATGTATACTACATATTTTGTGAACAACTGACCGCTGTAGGAATGTGTTAGTGATTGCAGGGATAAGTTAAATTCCTCTAGGCGGAGGGGAAGTATCACTCAAGAGAAGGTCTTGGTTGGGTAACCAGTATTGTAACCTATGTAAGCTTACACACACTACAGTAGAATAATTGAGTCAGATTAATAAATGGGAAATTGGTAAGTCATCCCTAGTCAATATGTCTACATTAGTATGACTCTTGTTTACTTTTGAGTGCATTATTAGGTGATGCTTATCTATTTGAGCTTGAAAGTTCTTTCCTTGTTAATATGCTTGTACTGATATGTGAACATGCGAGGAATGTGTATGCATACACACATGCATGCCGATGATAGACTATATGCACAAAGGTACGTGTACATGAGGGTACATAGGTAGACATATCTATGCACACTCATGCACAAGTTGCTTATGCACATGGAACTATTTGACGGATCTCACAACATGCATATGTATACATATAGATATATCACTCATGGGCTCTTATCGATACCATAATAATTGTCTATGATTTGATGTGTGAATTGAATGTGTGTATATATATAATGTATATATCCATATGTATATATGTATCCATATACAAGTATGTTCGCAAATGGACATGCCCATACAAATGTATCGATACATGTATACATGTACATAGAGGCATATATAAGTATACATATATATATATATATATACACACACACACAACTTATATATTAATACAACAATGTGATTGCTATCTTGATGTATTCATTTGTATATTGATTATATATACATGCTTTATTGACATATGATAAGTATGGATATATATATGTTATATATATGGATTTAAATGATATTTGCTTTGAGATCGACTATCTAAAGTAATTATTATCAACCGATTTAAATGCTATATTTATATGGCTTTGAAGTTGATTATCTTTATCAACTTAGAGGCTGATTTATTAAACTAAACCAAGGCCAAACTATGAGATAATAATGATTGCATTCTTTAACCGTATTTTATTCTTCTTGTTTGCGATGGAAGAGTTTGCACTCTGCAAACAAGGAACAACTACTAGTTCAATGATTAATAAGTGAATAAGTCAACGCCTTTTTATGGGGAAATCATGGAATTAGTAAATTGAATTTCCATGCTATGTTGCATCGACCTACATTTGTAAAAGCATACCAACGAATTTTTGAAACTGATTTAGTGAATGAATCAACTCATATTTTGACATTGTCAAATATGGGTTTGGTGTTGCAAATTTAATGTTGACTATTTCAGAAGTAAAGGAAATCAAACCAACTTAGTGTGTGAGTATGGAACCTTGGTGCCACCTTTGAATCCTTCAACCTATAGATGTCCATTTGAAATTGTAGACTAAATTCTATCATGTGGAGATTTGAAATAGTCTCTAAGTGCTGTTGATCAAGAGGGTCGACCTGGAGCTGTTTAAGTTGAGTATGTGCTTGTTTGTTTGCCACTTTTTGAGTTGAGTAAGATGTGTTGATGTCCATGATCCCTGCTATCAAAACCATGCCTAAACTATAGGTAGAGTTGTTACCAGTTTGCCGTATAAATAGAGTAAGTTCATTTGTTTGGACATATTCCTTACACAAGTTTACACATTCTTCTATGCATTATTTCTTGTGCAAACTTCTGCATTTTATCTACATTTCTATCTGCAATAATCTATCAAGAACAATGAGTAAGAGTCTTGAGTTTTAGAGTGAGTTTATTATTATTTAGAGAAGTATTTTCCAACTTGTGAGATAGAGGTTATTGAGTCTTTTCCGAAGGATTGATACTAGGCTAATAGTTGTTTTGGAAGTGTTGTGACTGTAGCCAGTTAATTGGAAAGCTTATCATAGGCATGAGAATATTCTTCCCTTGTTTGTTTTTGTGTTGAATGATTGACTTATTGAATGTTTAAAACTATCTTTTATAGTTACTTGTATATAGGGAAAAGTAATGTTTGCTTTGAAATAAAGTGAAATCTATTTACTCTATTTTGTGTAATATTTGTAATTACTCCATGATAGGAGATACTGTTTGTCATAGGTATTGTTATTATACTTGATATGATTAAACATGGATAGGAGAGGCTATTTTTTATAGCTATTGTTATTAAACTCGATATGATTAAACATGGATAGGAGAGATTGTTTGTCATAGGTATTGTTATTATACTAGATATGATCAAACATTGACAAGCTTAAGGAACACTCACAACTAGATATTTAATTATGCTAGATGGTTGGTAGGATACTCTCGAGATTGATATCCAGTGAAGGGAGGGAACTAGGGATTAATGAGTTGTGTTACCTTAGGTTGTGTTAAAGAGATAGGTTATCCTAGGGAGTAGCTTGCTCATGGAAAGGGATTGCATAAGAATAGATATAATGGCTTTAAGTCAAAACGAGCTTGCTATAGTGTAAGTGAATGGTAGACCTTCAATTGAAGTACTAAGTGAGAATACTTTGGCCAAAGTAGTGTGATTTACCTAGGCTCCACTGTCAGTTCACCATGTCCATTTAAATGCACGAGGGCTGACTGGTGTAGGTTATAAAACCTAGTTATGTAGAGCACTACACTAAGCTCATAGTGGTATGCTGTATAGGGTTACCCAACCAATACCTTCGTCGAAGGGAAGGGCCATCTATCGATGATAGATGTGTGGGAGGCTGCATATGAGTCTGTGGTTGGTGGAAAAACACTTGAGTGATGCTTCTCCTCCTCAATAGGCAACAAAAAACTAAGGTTTTGAAAGGAAGATTCTTGGACCATCTATATCTTATGCTACAAAGCTCAAAGAAGCTATGTATGTTGTTTTGTACTTTCTTGGAATATTGTACTTTGCAAAATATTGTAATGGAATGGAAATCCTTATTGTATGTTGTATAGTATCTTTGTTCATATATTTTCAATAAAGAAAGGAACAAATTTTATTGCAATAGCTTGTTACATAGTTTATTTTACTTGCACAGTAAAAACTTTACTTCAGTGAACATTTGGCATATTACATGTGGTATTAGAGCTACCGAGTTTAGCTCTAGAACCTATGAGTTCATCATTCTTCCTGTCCAACATTATCTAATGTTGAGGAATTCTTGTGCTAGAACGGTGTGTCTCAGATTAATGACTCAAAAGCTAGTAATCGAAAACAAGCACTACCTCAAGGCCAAGAAGGAAAGAGAAGCCATTGTTAGAACAATAGAGGGAACCAACTATGACAATACCATTTGGTTGAGTGACATTGAAACCATAGTAATGGGACTCGCCTGAATTCGCTAGGACTCGACAAGTCTTGAGATGAGCACCTTTGGCCGAGTCCTGGGAGCCCAAACTTAGATGCGACCGGGTCTTATCATGTCTTAGCTGGACTTGCTGGATGCACTAGACATGCCACGTCTAGGAGAGTCCCGATCCCTGGACGCGGCCGGTGCAACTGAGGCCAAAAAGGCCAAAAAAAATATAAAATTAAAGTTTTTTTTCCTTGTATTATCTCCCCAACCCCAAAAACAACCTCATTTCATTCATTTAGAAAAATAGGAGGAGAAGAGAGAGATGTGAAGAAAAAGAAGAGATCATTATAGGGTAACCAACAAGCTGTTGAAGACAAATCCAAGCTATTAAATCATTTGGGAAGCTTCATACCAACAAGGAGGTGCATTGAGAGCTCATTACCAACAATTGGGAGGAGTTTGCATTGCATTCCAAGCTACATTTAAGAGGTAAGTTTGATTTTAATTGTTTTTTTTTGTGTTTTTTAAACAAAAAATTCATTGTAATTTGTAAAATCATTATTTTTTTGAGTTTGCATTTTTTTTACAAACCCTACTTGCAACTTAAATAATATGAGAAACCCTACTTGTTATTGCAACCACTTCCATTTGTAAATCAAACCATATTTTCACAATGTCTCAAACCCTAGGAAAAAAAGACCTTGCTTGGAAACATGTTGAAATAGTTGCCAGAATGAAAAAAGTAAGGCAAAATGTAAATATTGCAAAACAATATATCATGGAGGCATAAACATATTGAAATATCATATAACACACATACCTATCCATGATGCAGTGGGCTGCACTAAATCACCTCTTTAGGTTGTTCATGAAGTGCAAGTACAATTAGAAACATTTGAATTGCATAAAAAAATGGAAAAAAGGTAGAGGGAGGAGTTGGTTAGTGTTGGACATGGACTTGGTACTATTGGAGATGCTTCTTCCATGCCTCCATACCGTCCTAGCGCTAGTGCTTCTACTTCTGCACTAGCTATGTGTACTCCTAGTGCTATTGGCGCTGCTACTGCTAGTGGTAGTGAGAGTGTTAGCATTGTCCCTAGAGTTCGTAAATCAAGGGTGGACTCATCTTTTGTACCATGTACTACTCCTGGTTCCCAACTGCCGCTTGAGAGCATGGGTTGGAACAAGGATGCACATGATGCATCGAAGAAAAAAATTGCAAACTTCTGGTACTATTGCACCATTCCCTTCCATGTAGCCACGTAATTCTTTTTCGTTTAATAGAATCTAAATGTATCTCATTATCAAATTCAAATTTAAAGTTAAAAGCTTATAACTTTTCATTTTACAATACTTATCTAAGCAACTTATTAATTTATTTATGACATGTTTTAGGTCTCCTTTTTGGAAAAAACATGGTTGATGCCATAACCATATGTGGGGCGGGGTTCAAAGCCCCTACTAAAGATGAATTAAAGGGCCCACTTTTGACTCAAAAGGTGGCAAATATAAAAGCACAATTAGAGGAGCAACACTTGTAGTGGAGGAGGTTGGGTTGCACCATCATGACTGATGGTTAGATCGATAGGAGAAATAGGATGCTGCTTAATTTTCTAGTTTCCTCCGGAGGTAGTTGTACTTCCCTCAATGCATTGATTAATTTGAAATTTGAATTTGATTTAGTGATTAATAATTTAATATGGCTGATTTATGCTTTTTAACTTATTGAATAAATTGTTTTGCTTATTTTTCCAGGTGACACCATCTTCATCAAGTCAATTGATGCTTCTGCCCAATTCAAAAATGCCACATACCTTGGTGAGGCTATAGAGGAGGTGATAGCTGAGGTGGGTGAAGAATGTAGTTCAAGTGGTGATAGATAATGTAGCAAATTATGTTACTGTTGGTAGATTATTGATGGAGAGGCACCCTACTATATTATGGACTCATGTACCACCCATTACACTGACCTTATGTTGGAGGATCTTGGAAAGCTCCCATGGATCAAAACGTGTGTGGATGCCGCAATTTTTTTTTACAAATTTGTATACAATCACACATGGGTCCTTAACCTTATGAGGCAATACACGGGGTTGAGGGAGTTGGCTTGTCTTAGCATCACTAGGTTTGCAACAAATTTTATCACATTGCAATCCTTGATTCGGTCAAAGGAAGCTTTAAGGTGCATGTTTGTTGGTGAGGAGTGGTCTTCCTCATCCTATGCTACAAGCACTACAGGGATTGTTGTGGATGATTACAATTTTGATGAGCTAGGGTTTTGGACACCAACAAAGGAGATTGTGAAGGTAAAATTTAATTCTTCATTATGTTTTAATTTTTATTCATATTTTACTTTTATTTGTTTATTTTCATTCACACTTAAGTTAATTTTTCACAATGTTTTCACTTTGCAGTTTACCAATCCCTTGATAGTTCTACGAGTTGCTGATGGGAGAAGCCCACAATGGGCTACATATATGAGAGCATGGATAGGGCCAAATAGGCCATTAGATCTGTCTATGGTGGAGTTGAGGGGAAGTATCATCCCATTTGGGAGATCATTGATAGGAGATGGAAACACCAACTTCATAGGCCCATCCATGTAGCTGCATGTTTCCTAAATATGACCTTCCAATTCAGCCATGATTTCCGTGCAAATAGTGAGATTCTTAGTGGGCTCTACTCGACGATAGAGAAGATGTTGCCTATTGTTACTACATAGATAGTGCATGAGATAGATGCCTTCACTAAGGCACAAGGAGACTTCTTTGCACGTCATTTGTGCAAAGAGAGCAGGACGACATTACAACTAGGTAAAAATATATTTAAGGGCATAATTTTCATCTTTTTATATTATAATTTATTATTAAACGTTGAACTTGAAACTTGAAACGAGATTCATTTTGTTTCTTTTTCTCATCTCAGATAGTTGGTGGGAGATCTTTGGTTCTGATACACCGAACCTTCAAAATGTTTCCATTCGTATATTGAGCCAACCATGCAGTTCATCTGGTTGTGAGTGCAATTGGAGTATGTTTGAGCACATACACTCCAAGAAGTGAAATAGACTATTAGTGGAGAGGATGAATGATTTGGTATATGTTCATTACAACCTTAGGCTCAGATACAGGAAGCTTTTTGACCATGACTCCACCCTAATCAGGCTAGAGGAGGTTGATCCACAGTCTGAGTGGATCACTGAGGCTATAGATGTAGTCTTTAGTGACGAGGACCTTGATTGGGTGGAATAGGCAGAGAGAGAGGTTGAGGTTGTGGCCATGGTTGAGAAGGAGGCTAGAGTACAAGGAGACACAACTGCTATTGGTGAGAGTGGCATGGAGAGTCAGACATAGGAAGAGACTATGGCTGAAATTGCTACATCATTAAGGACCTTGAGAAGCCTTCATATGAAGGATTCTGGGTCCATTGAGCCATAGAATTGTGGCTATTTTTTTGATATTTAATATTTATATGGAATATTTGATGTCACGGATTTCATATTCCATGATTTTTGTATATATTTTACTATATTTATAATTTTATATATCTAAGTATGTTATTTCCTTTAGCAACTCGACTACAATTTGTGTTGTATACTTGTGTATGTGACCAAATTTGCTTCTATTTAATGATGTTATTGTGTCTTTAAGGTTTATTCAATAAAGGGTGCTTGAAACAAGTTTTAAATCCTTAAAAATATCTATTTTTCTAGGGTTTTTTCAACTTTTTTCATTTTGCTGAGTCTACGCCGAGTTCGGGTGTTGAGTCCCGAGTCCCAAGTAGAGTCACCCTAGCCAAGTTCAAGCCAAGTACGAGTCTTGTTACTATGAATGAAACATTTAGTCACATAATTTCTCAAATTAGTGATGTGAGGATGAAGATGGAGGCTATGTACAACAATCTACCTTCCATCTCACTAGAAAGTTTGAGTCATTATCACTTTCTAGGGATATGCCCTCAAAAGGAAGTGTTAGTCTGACATTCATCTTTAGGGACCCTAGAGTTCTTCCATTGGTAGAAGTAATAGTAATTTCCTCAAGTAATGAGTCCAAGGGATATGTACCTCAAGATCATCCAGATGAGAAATGGTCTCATGAACAAATGTGTGCGAAAAGGATAGACTGCATTGTTGATGAACACCATATTGGTATTGAAACTTGTATGTATCAAACAATAAATCTGAAGGCTACTATCCATTTTGGGATAGGTATGAACAAAAAAGGGATGAACAAAAAGATAGAGATGAGCGACAATCTTAGTCTATAGGATATACTCCATTAAGTTATGTGTCAGAGAGTGAATCTAAGGGATATTCTCCAGCCGACTATTTGAATAGTTGCTCCATGTAACCAAAGGATATTGAAAACCTTATGAAATGAATAAAATTATTTTTTTATCAAAAGCAAGTGCTTAATCTTATGTGGAAATTCTTTATGTGCATATGAATACCATTTCTAATGTTTTCTATAAGAAAGTTGATAATGTAATTTAGTCTAACATGGATAAAACATTTAGGTAAAACCCGATCTTGTGAAGATGGTGAGGACACAAACCAATCCTGGCAGTAGCCAAGAATTTGGGCAAGGACTAATAGGAATTGAAGATAGGCTTGACCAAATTATGGCAAGGTTAGATAACCTTGAACAAGAAAGGGCACAAGCTAGGGTTGAGAAAGAAGTTCCCGTTAATGAGAATGAGGGTGAAAAACCTTCTCATGGGTATGCCAACCCACAATCATGAAAAAGAAAGGTTGCCAACACCACTGAGGAAATAAATAAGAAGCATATGGCTTCCAAACTTTCCAAGGATATGAAGAATATTTTTCCACCCAATTTTGAGGGAAGCACTAGTGGTGATGAAGCTAAGGCATGGCTTGTTCAAATGGAAAAGTATTTTGAAATTTGAAATTATATTGAGACCACTAAAGCTGCTTGGGGTGCATACCAACTATCTAGAGAAGCCTCTACCTAGTGGATGAACAAGAAGCTGAAACTCAATATCAAATATTGGAAGCTAACATGGGGGAAATTTGTTGATATTTTTTGCAAGCGATGGTTTCCTCAACTATACTATGACCAAAAACTCATGAATTTTTAAAGTTTGAGACAAGGAAAATTTTCAGTCAACGAATATTGGGAGAAGTTTACCTGACTTCTATGTTATGTGCCTATATATCATAAGGATGAAGGTTTATGTATAAATAAATTTATAATGGGAATTAACAATAAAATCAGAGGAGAAGTGGATATGCATGGTCCTACAACCATGGATCTAGTATATGAAAAAGCAATTAAGCAGGAGCAAAAGCTTAGGGCTATCTCTAGTCGGTAGGAAAGTAACTTGACCGTAAGAAGATTGTGGAAATTCATGACAATAGAAATTCAAAGAAGGTGGAAGATTGTGGAAATCCATGACAATACAAATTCAAAGAAGGTGGAGGTTGCAAAAAATGCACCTAAGCAAGGACAAAAAGGTAACCGCAATAATGGAAAAGAGTCGAGAAGAGAGTGGAAGAGGAATGGCTCCAACCATGAAAATACCGACAATGATGGTGGAAACACTAGTAGATCTGGAGAATCGGTGAAGAAGAAAGTACCATTTATAGGATGCTATACTTGTGGGGGAGACCATTTTCCTAGGGATTTTCCTAGTAAGCCTTCCGGTAGTTCACTACCTACTCAATGGGAAATGTTCCAATAAAGGACACACACAACAGTGGATGAACGCCAAGTAGAGTATCAAGAAAGTCCCATTGAAACTCTAGGTATTTTGTTTGGTATACCTATTTTAGTTCTTATAGATACAGGTAAAACTAAGAATTTCATTTCACCTAGAGTAGCTAAGCAATTATCTAGAAAGGCTAGACACATGGCAACGTCTTGGGATGTAGAGTATGCAAACCATACAAGAGCAAAGGTGGAACAATGTTTGTTCAAGGCTAGGTTAGAGCTACCTTGTTTCTCTACAGAAGTAAACTTATATGTCACACCCTTAGGATCCTATGATGTAATCTTAGGTATGAATTGGTTGTGAAGACATAGGGATAAGGTAGATTTCCCTGGGAAAAACATTGAGTGCCTAGATGATTTTGGTAACCAAGTGAAGTTTTAAGGGATACCTAAAGAAGTCAAGATTCGTCAAATCTTGACAATGCAACTAGTAAGGGCTAAGAAGAAAGGGTGCAAACTCTTTTTCATTAAGATTGAAGAACTTGAAGAAGGTCTTGATAACTTGGATTCCTAGAGCTTCCAAGAGATGGAAGAAGGTGAAATAGATAACATTGGAATGACGAACATGGAAAGGTATCCTATATTGAGAAATTTTTTGGATGTGTTTCCAAATGAGTTACCTGGATTACCATTGGAGAGGATATTTGATTTCTCTATAGCTATAATTCCAAGGTCTGAACCTATTTCCAAGGTATCGTATAGGATGAAAACAATTGAGCTAATGGAGCTTAAGACATAGTTGGATGAATTATTGTCAAAAGGGTTGATAAGACCAAGTGTTTCACCTTGGGGAGCACTTGTTATTTTTGTGAAAAAGGATGGAACTTTGTGTTTTTGCATCGACTATTGTATGCTTAACAAAGCCACGGTGAAGAACAAGTATCCGTTGCCACACATTGATGATATTTTTGATCAAATGAGAGGAGCTGCTATATTCTAAAAAATAGATCTAAGATCTGGATATCACCAGTTGAGAATTAGAGATGAAGATATCTTTAAGACTACGTTCATAAGCAAATATGGACACTATGATTTCATAGTTTTACCATTTGGGTTAACAAATGCACCTGCCACATTTATGAATCTAATGAATAGTGTATTTAGGGATTGCCTAGATAAATTTGTCATGGTTTTTTGAGATGAAATCCTTTTTTATTCTAAGGATGAGAAAGATCACTGTAGATATTTAGAGATAATTCAACAATGGTTAAGAGAACTCAAGTTATATGGTAAACTCTCTAAGTGTACTTTCTTCCAAAGGAGAGTGCACTACCTAGGGCATGTGATCTCGGCAGATGGAATCTCCGTAGATCCAACCAAGATCAAAGTAGTACTTGAGTGGCCCATACCCAAGAATGTGCCCAAGGTAAGAATTTTTATGGCTCTAACAAGGTATTATAGGAAGTTTGTTGCAAATTTCTCCAAGATTTCTTTTTCAATTACTTCTTTATAGAGGAAAGGGAAGAAATTTGAGTGGAATGAGAAATTCCAAGAAGCATTTGATCTACTTAAAGAGAAGTTGACCATTGTGCTGATTTTAAAAGTACTAGATCTTGAGGGTAACTTTACAATTATCACAAATGCAAGAGAGGAAGGTTTAGGAGGTGTGTTAATGCAAGATGGGCAAGTGGTTGCTTATGAATCTAGAAAGTTGAAACCTTATGAGAAAACTTATGCATCACATGATTTGGAGTTAGTAGTTATGGTTCACACATTACAAATGTGGAGGCACTACTTGTTAGGAAAACCATTTGAATTGAAAATTGACCACAATGGGTTAAAGTACCTTTTCAATCAACCTAATCTAAATGCTAGGTAGAGAAGATGGTTGGATTTAATAGCTGACAATGAATTTAATATCATATATATTAAGGGGAAAGAGAATCGAGTTTCCAACACCTTGAGTTGAAGACATCATATTGCTTCAATAGTAACCATTCAAACCGACTTTAAGGGACAAGTGTTGCAAAAGTGCAAAGAGAATGAGTATTACTTGCAATTCAAGAAGGCACTCGCTAAAAATCCACAAGATTCTAGGTATGAGGGTTTTCATTTTGAACTTAATGGATTACTTAGATATAAAGGTAGAATGTACATGCTCAACATAGAGGAGTTAAGGAATCTAGTATGGGCAGAAGTACATGAAACACCGTACTTTGGACACCTTGGAGTGACCAAAATGATGGCGGATGTAAAACTATTATATTTTTGGAAAGGGATGAATGAAGATGTTGCTAATTTTGTGGCTAGGTGTCTAGAATATCAAAGGGTGAAAGTGGATAATCATTATCTTGTAGGCTTGTTATATCCACATGACATACCAGAGAGGAAGTGGCAAGTCATAAGTATGGATTTTGTGCATGTTGAGAAATAAGCACAATGCCATTATTCTAGTAGTAGATAAGCTTACCAAAGTCACACATTTTATACCCGAGAATATAACTGACGGAGCACTTTCCATAGCAAGAAAATTTATGCAAGAAGTATTTAGGTTGCATGGAATATTTAAGATTATCTCAAATAGGGATGCACGAGTCACTTCTAGGTTTTGGAAAACCTTGTTTTCTGCACTAGGGAATCAGTTGAATATTAGCTCAACATATCATCCAAAAATAGATGGAAAAACTAAAAGAGTGAATCAAGTATTGGAAGACCTACTAAGAATGTATTGCATGGATTAGCAGTACAAGTGGGAAGACTACTTACCCTTAGTAGAATTTTCTTACAATAATTCTTTCTATTCTGCGATAAAGATGGCTCCTTTCGAAGCATTGCATGTCGAAAGTGTCGAAATCCTATATAAGTTGAGATAGAATCGAGGATAGAGTGAGTCTTGGGGTAGAGATGTTGGCTGAAATGGATGAGAAAGTTAAGATTATTAAGCAAAGGTTGGCTGAAGCTAACGATCATCAAAAAAGTTATGCCGATGCTAAAAGAGTGCTTTGAAATTTTTTCATAGGTGACAAAGTGTTGTTGAGAGTGAAACCTCACAAAAACTCCATTAAATTTGGAAAGTATTCCAAGTTAGCCCCGCATTATTTTGAACCTTTTGAGATTATCGAGGAACTGAATCCGGTAGCCTATCAAATAGCATTGTCACCAGCTCTTGCCAAAATGCATAATATCTTCCACATGTCTTACCTTAAGAGGTATGTACTTGGTGATAATCATGTGATTGATTGGAATGCTTTATAGGTAGATGACCTCAAAGTGGTAACACTCAAGCCTATCAAGATGCTTGGAATGCGTAAGCTTCACTTGCGTAATAGGGAGGTTTTGTAGTAAAAAGTTTAGTGGGACCAATATGCAGAAGACTCAGCCACTTGGGAAGATTATGTCGAGATTCAACAAAAGTTTCCTCACATTTTAGATGGTTATGAGAATGATTGAAACAATATGTTGATTGCTTGTTTTGTTTTAAATGTTGCTACATAAATTCATTGGGGATGATGATTCACAAGGGGGGGAGTATGTTACACCCCAATTGTGTAATTACTATATACTATTACTATGTAGGGTGAAATATGAATGTAATGTTAATTTAGTGGACGAATAAATTGTGTGTGCACTTTGTTATCACTACTTTATAAATGAATGCCATCTCATTTAATATTATATGAAGGAATGCATTTATATGATTGGATGAATATTGTGTTGATATTTTAATTTTGGAGATGTATTAAATGTATACTACATATTTTGTGAATAACTGACTACCGGGGGCATGTGTTAGTGATTGTAGGTATAAGTTCAATTCCTCTAGGTGGAGGGGAAGTATCACTCAGGAGAAGATCTTGGTCAGGTAACTAGTATCGTAGCCTATCTGAGCTTACACACACCACAGTAGAATAATTGAGTTGGATTATTAAGTGGGAAATTGGTAAGTCATTCCTAGTCAATATGTCTGCATTAGTATGACTCTTGTTTACTTTTGAGTGCATTATTAGGTGATGTTTATTTGTTTGAGCTTGAAAGTTCTTTCCTTGTTACTATGCTTCTATTGATATGTGAAAATATGAGGAACGTGTATGCGTACACACATGCATGTCGATGATAGACTATATGCATGAGCACGTACATGAGGGTACATAGGTAGATGTATCCATGCACAATCATGCATGAGTTGCTTATGCGCATGGAACTATCTAATGGATCTCACAACATGTATATGTATACATATAGATATATCGCTCGTAGGCTCTTATCGATACCATAGTAATTGTGTATGATTTGATGTATGAATCGAATATGTGTATATATATATAATGTATATACATATATCCATATGTATATATGTATCCATATATGCATATGTTGGAAAATAGACATGCCCATACAAATGTATTGATACATTTATACATACGTATACATGTACATAGAGGCACATATAAATAAATAAATAAATAAATAAATAAATATATATATATATATATATATATATATATACAACCAATATATTAATGCATGTCGATTACTATCTTGATGTATTCATTTGTATATCGATTATATATACATTCTTTATTGACATATGATAATTTTGGATATATATATTTACATATACATATATACGTATATGTATATATATATATATATATTTATGTGTGTTAATATATATGTGTGTGTGTGTGTGTGTGTGTAATTATATAAATAAGTACATGTTATATATATGAATTTAAATGATATTTTATTTGAGATCAACTATCTAAAGCAATGATTATCAGCGTTTAAATGCCATGTTATATGGCTTTGAGATGATTATCTTTATCAACTTATAGGTTGATTATTAAACTAAACCAAAGTAGAACTATGAGATAATAATGATTGCATTCTTTAGTAGAAACTATTCTTGATGTCTATGATGGAAGAGTTTTACATCTAAAAACAAGGAATGGCTATTAAGTCGATGATTAATAAGTGAATAAAATGATGTCTTTTGTGGGGAAATCGTCGACTTAGTAAACTAAATTTCCATGCTATTTTGCATTGACCTACATTTATAAAATCATATCAATGACTATCTGAAACTGATTTAATGAATGAATCAACTCATATTATGACTTAGTCAATATGGTTTTGGTGTTGCAATCTGATGTTGATGTTTCAGAAGTAAAGGAAATCATGCCAGCTTAGTATGTGAGTATGGAACTGTTGTGCCTATAGCACACACGCCTCGTTTGGAACAAAGACTCTCTCTTCTTTTCCTTCGTCAGGTTGCTTTTTCCTTCGTATCTTTTTGCATGTCTTATGTTTTGAGTTCCAAATGGTCAAGGAGTCATAAAATTTCCATCTTGAGTTGACCAAAGTTTTCCACCCTAGAAATTCCAAGTCTTTTGTCTTCGTGGAGTTCCTCTGGCAGTTTTCTTTAGCCTTTAAAACTGGCATCCTGCTCTTGTTGCGAGTCTGCCCTTGCGGGTCACTCCTAATGGGATTCCATCCCTCCATTTTCTCAACAACCGACCTGGGTCGCCCTCCCTACATTGTGGGTCCCACATCCTCCATTGTCTCCCATTACCAAACCATCAAACTACAATCACCCACCTACCGCCTGCATCGCGGGCCCTGGCTTTCCTGTCACTAGTCATTTTGAAACCTGTGTCCACCAACCTCACCGAACATTGTACAACAATTACTGTGCAAATTTAATGGAAAATTTTCTATAACTAGCTAAGTCGGCTTGTCATTTTCACTGAAAAAAGTTAGAGATTTGTCTATGCTCCAGTTGCCATTGCCACCTGTGCACTCGCCAAGCCTGAGGGACAATTTTGAACACTGCATTCATCATGATTCTTTGGGAGTATCAGGTGAATTTTCCATCACCATAGCCATACTCATTCAAGTTTTCTTTTGGAAACTTTGCAAAATATTAAGATTGAAAACTCAAGACCTTTAGGTGACCAGTTAAGCATCCAAAACTACACAAACACATCTAAGAAAACATTGAAAACCTTCAAAATTGGCCATTTACGACCATGTGAAACTTCATCCTCTGACCGCTATTCTTGACCAGGGATTTCACCCTTGGTAGGCTCATGAATGTGGACCAACACCTTCCTTTTTTCATCACTATTGAGACAATGAAAATCCTAAGCTAGAGTCGTGGGTCTTCAAGCTATTGTGGGTCCCCTCTTGCAGATTTTTGTTTGCGGGAAACCCCTACTTGCTTGCCATTCTCAATTTGCTTCCTTTTGGTTCCCAGTTGTAGGTCCCACATGGATCACATCCCAAGTGAAAAGATGAAGCCTTAATAGTTTATAGGCTATTCTTTATGGGTTTCCGTCGCTTCTTTCTTTGTCCTCCAATGCCATAAATTAAGCAGTGAAGCTCTCACTTCCCTCCACTTGAACCTCATCCAGTATCATCCAATTTTTTCCCAAAATATAAGTTTGGATCTACGTGGTGGGATTTGTGGACTTCCATCTATAGACCACCTCATTCCCTTCACCATTTATAAACCTTTGAGGCCTCCATCCTATGCAGCTGCGGTTTCCACATTGCCCAAACTACCTTTCGGCCCCTTATGAAAAATAGCTAAGTAAAGTTGAGAGTGGGCATTCTAATACGTGCCACTGATTGCAGACCATTGCCTTGTGGCCACTGTTTGTGGATGACTATGCATTACCTCCCCCCTGTGTTGTAGGGCTTGATTCCCCTATCATCGTCTGAAGTACCTGCCAACAGAGATTAATGCCGAAGCCTTTTGTGGGCTCGATGGTGTAGACCACCGTTTGTGGGCCACTGTCCCATCTCCGCCATCTCCAATCACCCATCTCTCAATTGCTTCCCACAAGTCTCTGCCCACATACTATTGAGTGATCGAACCTTAAGAGAGAAGTCTATGCCTCCCTAGTTGCTTGTGGGCCCTGCAATGTAGGACTCCGTTTGTGGACTTTCACCATGCTGGCATTGTTTCTAAATGGCGGAGTTCCAAACGACCAAGACATCCCCAACTTCCGCACCCTTTTGACCCTCATGCAAAATGATTGAACTAACATCTCTAAGGCTTCATGAATAATTGAACCATGTTATTGAATGATTTAACACCTTGATTAAGCTTTGAATTTCAAATGTGAAAAGTTAGTGTGGGTAGTTGCATGTGGGCTGCCATGTCCCTATATGCTATCTCCCTACTACTTCCTCCAAATAGATTCTAGCTGAAACACGCATCCACTGGGCCAGCATTAACCTATCTTCCCAAGAAGATGCAAATGATGAATTTTGATGAGTATTAAGATCTTTAAAAGTGAATGATCTAATCTAGCATCTATTTTATAGGATTTCCATAGACATTTCCTTTGATTTTTATATGAATATGTCCACTTTGTCTTTGTCTGAGAATTTGCTTGGGAATTTTCTCACAGGGTCCTTTTGGGAGAGTTGTAGAGAAGAGGAAAATGGGAAGAATCACCAAAATTCCTATAGGAAGGAGGAAAAGGAGCAAATGGAAATTACCCGGTTCCATGAGGTGGAAGTCACCTCCAAGGTCACATCTATGTGGGATTCGATATTGGACACCAATCTGGGGCACGTAAACATAGACAAATTCCAATAGAGACTCACAAGAAAACCCATTACGGAGGATGCAAGAAAGATTCGAAAGAGTGGTTTGGTCAAGGCAGTCGGCTTCCTACCTGCTCTTGTAGCTCTGAAGCTAGTAATGGCATGTAGGGAGGCTTACCACCATGGCAATAGGAAGATTATCGACCCTGAAGGCAGGGTGTTAGTTGATCTCTCAACATGATCCATAGGGGAAACCTTCCATATTCCAACATTTGATCATATGGAGGAAACCAAGAAGGGGCACGCAGAGAACACATGGAAGGCATATCTCCTAGCATGCAAGAAGCGGATCAACCAATATTGGTTGAAGGAGAAAAGAGGGAGTATCACTAATGTACCACAAGATCTTTTCTGAAGTGACTTCCATGAAGAGTACCATGATTTGGTTAATCTATTGAGTAAAGTAATGGGCCTCCTTGGCACTGCATTCTTTCAAGAATGGATGTTCTATTTTGTCAAGGAAATCATTTGGGGAGAAACAAAATTCCACTAGGCCAAGATCATTAGTGAAAACTTACATGCGCAGTTCATGGCCATGAAGAAAACTTCACAATTTTATATGACTTCCTACCTAGTGTACCTCTTGGTGTAGCCTTTCCCATACAAGGGCCTCTTCATCGCACAAATCTAGATCCAAGAAGGAAACTCAAAGTATATGACCGGTATCTGAAACTATAGTACTAAAACTTCAAGAAGGACTACCAGAGAGTAAATGATGCCTTCATTGGGAATATCATCATGCTCGTCAGAGGGGATTTTAATAGGAGGGTATCCCACAATGCCCTTGCTTTCATTTAGAGGTTCAGGTTCTTGTTCATTTAGTTCCCCAAATTTACATACATCAGATAGAGGGTTTCTCTAAGAGACCATACAAACTACCCCAGTATCTTAATGACCAACTAATCATATTGGAGTCTCCTAACAATTATAGAATGCTCATACTCTATTGAGCGACAAGCATAGGGATGACATTCTCTATCCTCTCACCTTCTTCCAAGCCATGTATGCTATTCCCACATCCCAATGTGCAAAATATTCAAAAAAGGAGATCATAGAATACAACCTGTGTCTCCACATGACCAAGCCCAAAATGGATCCTTACGGAAAATTGAAGTTTGTCAAAAGAGAATACACCTAGTTTCCCCATATTGAAGACTTTTGGGAAAATTGTTGGATGATAAAGAGAGTGCATACGTGCTGCATGTGCATGACCTCCGGTTGTGAAGATAGTCAATCTCTTCCGGTACCAAATCAAATTACGGAGGAGGAGAATCCTTGTGGATCCCAAGTAAGATGCAGTTGCTAAATTGCCATTACCACTAATAGACTGGAGTGAAGAAGAGGTCAATGACCTCAATATTGTAACTAAAGTAATTGAGAGCAGACCAAGGCAATGGGTTGATTCCTAGATTAATCAAGCTATAGGAAGCCACATTAACTTATGGAGAGCTCAAAGATGAGCTCGAGAGCGAGA
>VDFB02000003.1:757589922-757697261 GCA_007258455.2 Sequoia sempervirens
AGGTTAGAGCTACCTTGTTTCTCTATAGAAGTAAACTTATATGTCACGCCCTTAGGATCCTATGATGTAATATTAGGTATGAATTGGTTGTGGAGACATAGGGATAAGGTAAATTTCCATGTGAAAACCATTGAGTGCCTTGATGATTTTGGTAACCAAGAGAAGTTTCAAGGGATACCTAAAGAAGTCAAGATTCGTCAAATCTTGACAATGCAACTAGTAAGGGCTAAGAAGAAAGGGTGCAAACTCTTTGCCATTAAGATTGAAGAACTTGAAGAAGATCTTGATAACTTGGATTCCTAGAGCTTCCAAGAGATGGAAGATGGTGAAATAGATAACGCTAGAATGACGAACATGGAAAGGTATCCTATATTGAGAATTTTTTTGGATGTGTTTCCAAATGAGTTACTTGGATTACCATTGGAGAGGATATTTGATTTCTCTATAGATATAATTCCAAGGTTTGAACCTATTTCCAAGGTACCGTATTTGATGAAAACAATTGAGCTAATGGAGCTTACGACATAGTTGGATGAACTATTGTCAAAAGGGTTGATAAGACCAAGTGTTTCGCCTTGGGGAGCACTGGTTATTTTTGTGAAAAAGGATGGAACTTTGTGTTTGTGCATCGACTATCGTATGCTTAACAAGGCCACGGTGAAGAACAAGTATCCGTTGCCACACATTGATGATATTTTTGATCAAATGAGAGGAGCTGCCGTATTCTCGAAAATAGATCTGAGATCTAGATATCACCAGTTGAAAATTAGAGATGAAGATATCTTTAAGACTGCGTTCATAAGCATATATGGACACTATGAATTCATAGTTTTACCATTTGGGTTAACAAATGAACTTGTCGCATTTATGAATCTGATGAATAGTGTATTTAGGGATTGCCTAAATAAATTTGTCTTGGTTTTTCGAGATGACATTCTAATTTATTCTAAGGATGAGAAAGATCACTGTAGACATTTAGAGATAGTTCAACAATGGTTAAGAGAACACAAGTTATATGGTAAACTATCTAAGTGTACTTTCTTCGAAAGGAGAGTGCATTACCTAGGGCATGTGATCTCGACAGATGGAATCTCCGTAGATCCAACCAAGATCAAAGTAGTACTTAAGTGGCCCATACCCAAGAATGTTCTTGAGGTAAGAAGTTTTATGGGTCTAATAGGGTACTATAGGAAGTTTGTTGCAAATTTCTCCAAGATTTCTTTTCCAATTACTTCTTTACAGAGGAAAGGGAAGAAATTTGAGTGGAATGAGAAGTTCCAAGAAGCATTTGATCTACTTAAAGAGAAGTTGACCACTGCGCCGATCTTAAAAGTACTAGATCCTGAGAGTAACTTTATGATTATCACAGATGCATGCGGGGAAGGTTTAGGAGCTGTGTTAATGCAAGATGGGCAAGTGATTTCTTATGAATCTAGAAATTTGAAACCTTATGAGAAAAATTATGCATCACATGATTTGGAGTTAGCAGCTAGGGTTCACACATTACAAATGTGGAGGCACTACTTGTTAGGAAAACCCTTTGAATTGAAAACTGGCCACAATGGGTTAAAGTACCTTTTCAATCAACCTAATCTAAATGATAGGTAGAGAAGATGGTTGGAGTTAATAGCTGACTATGACTTTAATATCATATATATTAAGGGGAAAGAGAATCGAGTTGCCGACACCTTGAGTCAAAGATATCATATTACTTCAATAGTAACCATTCAAACCGACTTTAAGGGACAAGTGTTGCAAAAGTACAAAGAGAATGAGTATTACTTGAAATTCAAGCAAACACTTGCTAAAAATCCACAAGATTCTAGGTATGAGGGTTTTCATTTTGAACTTAATGGATTACTTAGATATAAAGGTAGAATGTACATACCCGACATAGAGGAGTTAAGGAATCTGGTATGGAAAGACGTACATGAAGCACCGTACTCTCGACACCTTGGAGTGAACAAAATGATGGCGGATGTAAAACTATTATATTTTTGGAAAGGGATGAATGGAGATGTTGCTAATTTTGTGGCTAGGTGTCTAGAATATCAAAGGTGAAAGTGGAGAATCATCATCTTTCTGGATTGTTATATCCACCTGACATACCAAAGAGGAAGTGGCAAGTCATAAGTATGGATTTTGTGCATGTCGAGAAATAAGCACAATGCCATTCTTCTAGTAGTAGATAAGCTTACCAAAGTCACACATTTTATACCTGGTAATCTAACTGATGGAGCACTTGTCATAGCAAGAAAATTTATGCAAGAAGTATTTAGGTTGCATGGAATTTCAAAGATTATCTCGGATAGGGATGCATGAGTCACTTCTAGGTTTTGGAAAACCTTGTTTTTTGCACTAGGGACTCAGTTGAATATTAGCTCAACATATCATCTAAAAATAGATGGAAAAACTAAAAGAGTGAATCAAGTATTGGAAGACCTACTGAGAATGTATTGCATGGATTAGCAGTACAAGTGGGAAGACTACTTACCCTTAGTAGAATTTTCTTACAATAATTCTTACTATTATGTGATAAAGATGGCTCCTTTCAAAGCATTGCATGGTTGAAAGTGTCGAAATCCTATATAAGTTGGGATAGACTCGAGGATAGAGTGAATCTTGGGCCAGAGATGTTGGTTGAAATGGATGAGAAAGTTAAGATTATTAATCAAAGGTTGGCTGAAGCTAATGATCATCAAAAAAGTTATGCCGATGCTAAAAGAGTGCCCCAAAATTTTTCCATAGGTGACAAAGTGTTGTTGAGAGTGAAACCTCACAAAAGATCCATTAAATTTGAAAATTCTTCCAAGTTATCCCCGCATTATGTTGAACCTTTTGAGATTCTCGAGGAAGTGAATCCGGTAGCCTATCGAATAGTATTGCCACCAGCTCTTGCTAGAATGCATAATATCTTCCACATGTCTTACCTTAAGAGGTATGTAGCCAGTGATAATCATGTGATTGATTGGACTACTTTATAAGTATAGGACCCCAAAGTGGTAATACTCGAGCCTGTCAAGATGCTCAGAATGTGTAAGCTTCGCTTGTGTAATAGGGAGGTTTTGCAATACAAAGTCCATTGGGACCAATATGCAGAAGACTCAGCCACTTGGGAAGATTATGTTGAGATTCAACAAAAGTTTCCTCATGTTTTAGATGCTTATGAGAATGCTTGAAATAATATGTTGATTGTTTGTTTTGTTTTAAATGTTGCTACATAAATTCATCGGGGATGATGATTCACAAGGGGGGGAGTATGTTACACCCCAATTGTGTAATTACTATTTACCTGGTTACTAAGTGTAGGTGAAATATGAATGTAATGTTAATTTAGTGGACGAATAAATTGTGTGTGCACTTTGTTATCACTACTTTATAAATGAATGCCATCTCATTTAATATTATATGAAGGAATGCATTTATATGATTGGATGAATATTGTGTTGATATTTTAATTTTGGAGATGTATTAAATGTATACTACATATTTTGTGAATAACTGACTACCGGGGGCATGTGTTAGTGATTGTAGGTATAAGTTCAATTCCTCTAGGTGGAGGGGAAGTATCACTCAGGAGAAGATCTTGGTCAGGTAACTAGTATCGTAGCCTATCTGAGCTTACACACACCACAGTAGAATAATTGAGTTGGATTATTAAGTGGGAAATTGGTAAGTCATTCCTAGTCAATATGTCTGCATTAGTATGACTCTTGTTTACTTTTGAGTGCATTATTAGGTGATGTTTATTTGTTTGAGCTTGAAAGTTCTTTCCTTGTTACTATGCTTCTATTGATATGTGAAAATATGAGGAACGTGTATGCGTACACACATGCATGTCGATGATAGACTATATGCATGAGCACGTACATGAGGGTACATAGGTAGATGTATCCATGCACAATCATGCATGAGTTGCTTATGCGCATGGAACTATCTAATGGATCTCACAACATGTATATGTATACATATAGATATATCGCTCGTAGGCTCTTATCGATACCATAGTAATTGTGTATGATTTGATGTATGAATCGAATATGTGTATATATATATAATGTATATACATATATCCATATGTATATATGTATCCATATATGCATATGTTGGAAAATAGACATGCCCATACAAATGTATTGATACATTTATACATACGTATACATGTACATAGAGGCACATATAAATAAATAAATAAATAAATAAATAAATATATATATATATATATATATATATATATATACAACCAATATATTAATACGCCAATGCGATTACTATCTTGATGTATTCATTTGTATATCGATTATATATACATGCTTTATTGACATATGATAAGTATATATATATATATATTAACATATACATATATATGTATATGTATATATATATTTATGTGTGTTAATATATATATAAGAGTATGTAAATACGTATATCTTATATATATATTAATTTAAATGATATTTTCTTTGAGATCAACTATCTAAAGCAATGGTTATTAGCCGATTTAAATTCTATATTTATATGGCTTTGAAGTTGATTATCTTTATCAACTTATAGGTTGATTTATTAAACTAAACCAAGGCCGAACTATGAGATAATAATGATTGCATTCTTTAATCACATTTTATTCTTGTTGTTTGTGATGGAAGAGTTTGCAATTTGCAAACAAGAAACAACTATTAAGTTGATGATTAATAAGTGAATAAGTTGACACCTTTTTATGGGGAAATCATGGACTTAGTAAACTAAATTTCCATGCTATGTTGCATCGACCTACATCTGTAAAAGCATACCAATGACTTTGTCAAACCGATTTAATGAATGAATCAAATCATATTTTGAATTAGTCAAAGATGAGTTTGGTGTTGCAAATATGATGTTGACTATTTCAGAAGTAAATGAAATCACACCAACTTATTGTGTGAGTATGGAACCTGTTGTGCCTATAGCACACACGCCTCGTTTGGAACAAAGACTCTCTTCTTTTCCTTCGTTGGGTCACTTTTTCCTTCGTATCTTTTTGCATGCCTTCTGTTTTGAGTTCCAAATGGTCAAGGAGTCATAAAATTTCCATCTTGAGTTGACCAAAGTTTTCCACCCTAGAAATTCCAAGTCTTTTGTCTTCGTGGAGTTCCTCTGGTAGTTTTCTTTAGCCTTTAAAATTGGCATCCTGCTCTTGTTGCAGGTTTTCCCTTGCGGGTCACTCCTAATGGGATTCCATCCCTCCATTTTCTCAACAACCGACCTGGGTCGCCCTCCCTACATTGTGGGTCCCACATCCTCCATCGTCTCCCATTACCAAACCATCAAACTACAATCACCCACCTACCGCCCGCATCGTGGGCCCTGCCTTTCCTGTCACTAGTCGTTTTGAAACCTACGTCCACCAACCTCACCGAACATTGTATAACAATTATTGTGCAAATTTAATGGAAAATTTTCTATAAATAGCTAAGTTGGCTTGTCATTTTCACTGAAAAAAGTTAGAGATTTGTCTATGCTCTAGCTGCCTTTGCCACCTGTGCACCCACCTAGCCTGAGGGACAATTTCAAACACTACATTCATCATGATTCTTTGGGAGTATCAGGTGAGTTTTCCATCACCATAGCCATACTCATTCAAGTTTTCTTTTGGAAAATTTGCAAAATATTAAGATTGAAAACTCAAGACCTTTAGGTGACCAGTTAAGCATCCAAAACTACACAAACCCATCTAAGAAAACATTGAAAACCTTCAAAATTGGCCATTTACGACCATGTGAAACTTTGTCCTATGACAGCTATTCTTGACCAGGGATTTCACCCTTGGTAGGCTCATGAATGTGGACCAACGCCTTCCTTTTTTCATCACTATTGAGACAACGAAAATCCTAAGCTAGAGTCATGGGTCTTCGAGCTATTGCAGGTCTGCTCTTGCAGATTTTTGTTTGCAGGAAACCCCTACCTGCTTGCCATTTCTCAATAGCTGCTTCCTTCTGGTTCCCCAGATTGCAGGTCCCACATGGATCACATCCCAAGTGAAAAGATGAAGCCTTAATAGTTTATAGGCTGTTCTTTACGGGTTTCCGTTGCTTCTTTGCTGTCACTCCAATGCCATCGTAAACAGTGAAGCTCTCGCTTCCCTCCACTTCGCAGAACCTGCGCATCCCAGTATCATCCCAAGTTTTCCCAAAATATAAGTTTGGATCTCTGTGCGGGCTGGGATTTGTGGACTTCCATCTATGGGCCACCTCATTCCCTTCACCATTTATAAACCTTTGAGGACCTCTGTCTATCTGCTTTGCGGTTTCCACATTGCCCATTTCTGCTCAGCCCCTTATGAAAAAAATAGCTAAGTAAAGTTGAGAGTGGGCATTCTAGTATGTGCCACTGATTGTGGACCACTGCCTTGTGGCCGATGTTTATGGATGACTATGCATTACCTCCCCCCTGTGTTGTAGGGCTTGATTCCCCTATCATCGTCTGAAGTACCTGCCAACAGAGATTAATGCCGAAGCCTTTTGTGGGCTCGATGGTGTAGACCACCGTTTGTGGGCCACTGTCCCATCTCCGCCATCTCCAATCACCCATCTCTCAATTGCTTCCCACAAGTCTCTGCCCACATACTATTGAGTGATCGAACTTTAAGAGAGAAGTCTATGCCTCCCTAGTTGCTTGTGGGCCCTGCAATGTAGGACTCCGTTTGTGGAATTTTGCCATGCTATCATCATTTCTAAATGGTGGAGTTCCAAACGACCAAGACATCCCCAACTTCTGCACCCTTTTGACCCTCATGCAAAATGATTGAACTAACACCTCTAAGGCTTCATGAATAATTGAACCATGCTACTGAATGATTTAACACCTTGATTAAGCTTTGAATTTCAAATGTGAAAAGTTGAGTGTGGGTAGTTGCATGTGGGCTACCATGTCCTATATGCTATCTCCCTACTACTTCCTCCAAACAGATTCTAGCCTAGGGAAACCCGCATCCCTGGGCCCGCATTAACCTATCTTCCCCAAGCAAGATACAAATGATAAATTTTGATGAGTATTAAGATCTTTAAAAGATGAATGATCGAATCTAACATCTATTTTATAGGATTTCATAGACATTTCCTCTGATTTTATATGAATATGCTCACTCTGTCTTTGTCTGCAAAATTTATGGAATTTGCTACAGGTCCTTTGGGAGAGTTTGTAGAGAAGGAAAATGGGAAGATCACCAAAATTCCTGTAGGAAAGGAGGAAAAGGAGCAAATGAAGTACCAGTTCCATGAGGTGGAAGTCACCTCCAAGGTCATTCTATGTGGGATTTGATATTACACACCAATTTGGGGCACACAAACATAGAATTTTTTTGACAAAGACTCACAAGAAAAACCATTATAGAGGATGCAAGAAAGATTCAAAAGAGTGGTTTGGTCAAGGTAGTCAGCTTCTCGCCCACTCTTGTAGCTTTGGAGCTGGTAATGGTAGGCAGGGAGGCTTACCACCATGGAAATAGGAAGATTATCGACCATGAAGGCAGGGTGTTAGCCGACTTGTCAGCATGATCCATAGGGGAAACCTTCCATATTCCAATGTTTGATCCCATGGAGGAAACTGAGAAGGGGTACACAAAGAAAACATGGAAGGACAATCCCCTAGCATGCAAGAAGCTGATCAACCAATATTGGTTGAAGGAGAAAAGGGGGAGTGCCGCTAAGGTACCATGGGAGCTTTTCCGAAGTGACTTCCATGAAGAGTACCATGATTTGGTTACTCTATTGAGCAGAGTAATGGGCCTCCTTGGCATTGCATTCTTTCAGGAATGGATGCTCTATTTTGTTGAGGAAATTTTTTGGGGAGAAAGAAAATTCCATTAGGCCAAGATCATTAGTGAAAACTTACATGTGCAGTTCATGGCCATGAAGAAAAATTCACAATTTTATATGACTTCCTACCTGGTGTACCTCCTGGCATAATCTTTCACATATAAGGGCCTCTTCGTTGCACCAAATCCAAATCCAAGAAGGGAACTCAAAGTATATGACCGATACTTGTAACTACAATATTGAAACTTCATGGACTACTAAAGAGTAAATGATGCCTTCATTGGGCATATCATCAGGCTCGTCGGAGGGGATTTTCACAAGAGGATCTCCCACAATTCCCTTGCTTTCATTCACAGGTTTAGGTTCTTGTTCATTCAGTTCCAAAAATTTACATACATTAGAATGGAGGGTTTCTTAGAGAGACCATACAAACTTACCCTGTATCTTAACGACCGACTAATCATATTGGAGGTCTCTCGACAGTTGCAAAATGCTCATACTCTATTGAGCAACAAGCACATGGCCAACATTCCCTACCCTCTCAACTTTATCCAAGGCATGTATGCTATTCCCACATCCCAATGCATGGAATATTTAGAAAAAAATATTGTAGAATACACCTGGGTCTCCACACAACCAAACCCATAATGGATCCTTACAAAAAAATTGAAGAAGTTTTTTAGAAGAGAATACACCCACTTGCCCCATATTGAAGATTTTTGGGAAAATTGTTAGGATGATAAAGAGGTGCGCATGCAGCACTGCATGTGCATGACCTCCCAGTTTGTGAAGATAGTCAATCTCTTCCCGGTACCAAATCAAATTACGGAGGAGGAGAACATCCTTGTGGATCCCAAGTAAGATGCAGTTGCTAACTTTCCATTACCACTAATAGACTGGAGTGAAGAAGAGGTCAATGACCTCGATATTGTAACTAAACTGATTGAGAGAAAACCAAGGCAATGGGTTGATTCGTAGATTAATTAAGCTATAGGAAGCCACATTAACTTATGGAGAGCTCAAAGATGAGCTCAAGAGCTAGAAAGATAGTGGGGCCACTGCTGCCTCAACTGAGGAAGCCCCCAAATATCCTCTAGCCACAAGGTTGAGAAAGAGAAAAAAGGTATTTGAATGCTAGCCTAAGCATAAGGTTTATACACAAAAGGCCACAAAAGGTGAGACCTTGAAGAAAGCAAATAAAACAAGAGGATTCAATGAGATGCCAACAATTGAGGAAGAACCTCAACATGAAGGAGAAGAAGATGCTGAGCAACCAAATTCAACACTTGCTACCTCTGCTCCAACTTTGACCACTGTCGTTGCCACTCCATTGCCCCTTGCTTCTCAAGCATTAGAAATTTCCTCCCCGTTTGTAGTAGACATCGCCATTCACCTCACTTCTATTTCTCCAACAACTCACATTATGGTGTTGGATTCCTCTTCAACTTGACATCCCCTTTTTCATCGACCTTGCTGCCACCACCATTGCTTACTTTATCCACTACTGTGTCCTCCATGGCCACAACTACTATGCCTCCACTAACCTTGCTTGATACCTTTGCTAAGTATATGCAAGGAGTACCTATATAGCTCTCAAGAGTAATTTTGAATCCTACTATCCAAGCTCTGATGGGTCATATCACTATTGGCATACCTGTCCCTCCATTGCCCACAGAGCCACTAAGGATGGAGGTGACCATGAAAATATCAGAAGAAATGGAGAAGAGACAAAAGGAAGCTACTGAAGGGATAATGGAAGACCCTGAGGATTCTTTCAAGGATGCCTATTTTGAGCACCCCTAGGGTAGGGTGGGCCTAAGTATAGATAAGGTGGCAACAAATGAAGAAAAGTCATAATCTTTGGAGGAAGACACCGAAGCTCTAAATGAAAGGTATATCATAGAGACTTTTGGTTAGGAGCTTGAGGAGGAGATTTCCCAACATCTCAAGGATATGGGAGAAGTATTTGGATCTAGGAAGTAGCCTCCTGAGGAGAAGGAAGTAAATACTGAAGTTAATGAGGAGGTACCCGTAGGGCATTCGTTAATTGGGCAAGACAAAGGCCTTGTTCAAGAGGAGGAAGTGCCTCTTGAAAGAGAAGAAGAAGAAGATAAGACTAAAAAAGAAGCTAAATCAAGGTAGAGTCTTAGGCTCGAGCCTCATGTGGAGCTCGAATAAGAAATAAGGGAGGAATCAAAGACATAAGGTGCCACTACGGAGAGTATTTCTCCCATTGAACCTAACAAGGAGAAGGCCATATTGATTTAGGACTCAGATGAGGAGGAGAAAACATAATACAAAGCTCTGAGGCATGAGGAAAAGTAGCCCCAACTTGAGCAAAGAGTGGAAGGTGACCATGAGTCATTGAAAGGTGAAGCTCAACTGCTCGATTGGTTAGAGAAACAGTTATAGAAGAAGACCCTAGTCCTCGCAGACCCTAAGTCTTGACTCGAAGCTATACTTTCTAGGGTGCAGAAAAAGGCACCAAAAGAAAAGAATCCCAGGATGTGATCCCATATAACAGTTGATGCATTTGGATTGAGGATTGTGCAAGTAGCCACCCCAGTGACAGATAAGGGAGAGGGTGTTAGCTACAATATCTCTACAATCAACCTGGGAATGACTACAAGGGAACAAAAGATAGATGAATTCTAGGGGTCGATAGCCACGATTGTTGAGCAAATGAATAAAGAATAATCCTCCAAGGAGGAGTTGAAGGCACGAGTGGCAAGCCTCAGTGCCTACATTTAGTAGTGGACATCCCTAGAGGAAGAAGCCCCAAAGACATCCTCTCCACCATAGTTGCTATCCTAGGATGAATTCTCCAAGATGGAGAAAATGAGGAGTTGGACCAAGGCTAACTCAGATTGATTCAGATGGGTTCTATACAATGGTGATATGGGTATTGGCCATGCCATCTGAATGGTCAACAAGTTCCAGGAAGTACAAAAATAGCTTGAGGGCACAGAAAGAAATTGTAATAACTTCCCTAAATTATATAGGATTACATATCCTAAGCTCGGGACTATCCTCAAAATGCCTGAGAAGACCTAGGAAAAGGAGCTAACCCTAGTAAAGGATGAACATTGGTTGGTCCAGACGTGGAAGATGGTCTTAGACCACAAAATTGACATCCTAGAGTGGGTACTCCATGAAGTTGAGCTTGAATTTGAATGGGTCAAGAAACATAGGATGAACTAAAAGGAGTATTTGAAGCTTATGATAGATTACGACATGCCCGCTGTCGAGCTAGATCAGGAGAAGATCGGGCCATATTTCCACAAGAAAATGGAGAAGGGGGTCATAGATTCATTAACATCGGGCTTTATGGATTTTTCTGCTTGAGCTTTTTCCCAATTGGAGTAGGTGATCAAGCACGCACCTAAGTGTACAAAGAATCGGGAATTGATCATAGACAGATCCAAAAAGATGACCTTCCAAGTGCTTCAATTGGATATCATGGAGTGGAATAAATTTTAGGCACTGATGGGTAAATTCGTTGAGTATGCCACTGTCCAAAATAATCAAGGAAATCCTATCATTGATGATGAGTTCCTCACAGTGTAGCTATAGCCAAAAGGGAAAATCACTACAGGACAAAGAGCTATAGTGCTAGGCCACTAGAGGACAAAATATGAAAAATACAAGGAATGTATTTTAAATTGTGAAATATTGGGGGTAGGTGATGTTAGCTCTCAAAAATGCAGGATGAATGCCTCAAGAGGTTGCCAATCTCTTGATACACTTTAGGGAAACATACAAGATCGAAAGAATTCAACCTTCTACGCTTTAGGTGCTCAAGACCTGGGTGGGTGTACCTCTCTAAATGGTGCAGGCTTAATTTTGTGATGATCTTCTTAAAATAATTTGCTCACAATGGCAATGAGAGGTGAACAAATGAAATCCAACTTGAAAACAGTGACAATATTCTGATCTGGATCCTAAATTAAATGCTCAATTAACAGATGTAAAGAAAACTGAATAAGTTCAAATGGTGAAGTGCAGAGACTAGTGCCTTGTTGGGTATGCAGAGTCAAATGAGATCAAGACGAGCAACACTTCTCTGAGAAAATTCAAATTATTTGGCATATATTATGCTTACAACTTGTATAAACATGCAAGAATGTGATTACTAAGTTCTACTTGAATAATCCAATCAAATCTCTTTGATTACTATGATTAACTAAAAGGATTTAGTCTTTACTTGAAAGAACCAATCAATTGATCACACCAATGCAACAAATGTGCACTGATAAATCGAATACAAACTTTTCATATCAATTTAAACAATCAGAAAGAAGCCATCTTGGAGACAACTTAGCAATTCTTTTATTAAACTCAATAGATAACTGATACTAGACATGTGCAGCAACATCAATTGACACTCATAATTACCTCCATTTTTTAGAACATGCATCATAGCCTCTGAATTGACAAATTTACTGTTCTGTATCCATACAATTTCCCTACTATAAAAAATACTGATAATTGGTGCCTATTACAAAATGCAAAATGCCTATTTATACACAAGCATTTGAAGAAAATATCAAATTGAGAACTCATGTCAGCTCACCACAAAATTCGGGCTCAAAATAGGTCGGCTTGCAACGGTCATCCAAATAGATTCATGTCGGCCTTAGTGATGTATTTCTATTATTCATTATTGAACAGTCGCCAAGATAGTCATGAAAGTATTCTGAAGGAAAAATAACGTTAATTGTTATCTACCCGTGTTAACTATTCCTCGTGCATCGCCGTAACCACTAGCTTGCTATGTCAAAGTCAAGAAGTATCGCTTTTGTTCCCTTTATGTTTCGCTATAGCCTTTTGCTATCGGTGAGAAGTCATACAGATAATAGAATGTTTTATCGAAATGCATTTTTCCCCCTATATGTCGCTATAACAACCCGTTAGTCATACCGAAGCCATATAGTATTCATTTGTTCCCACTCTACTTTGCTATAACACATAGGTATCAGGGAGACCATATACCGAGATCAATATGTCAGGCTGAAAGGAATTCACTTTTGTTTCACATTTTCCGTGACAAGGCAACACTTACTCCGAAAACCATCTCCCATCCGCTTTCGCTAAGACAATGCAGTGTCGGGGAGAGGTTACATAGATCTTTCCAAGTTTCGCCGAGAGCCTCCCAATTAATATCATGTCGGTGTGACTAAAAGATTCTTTCACCGACAAATGCCCATTTTGTTTTAATCATTATCACTGTGATCACACGATCTTAGAGAGACATCTCATAGATTAGGCTTTGCTTCACCAAAGATCCTCATTCATTTTGAGTCACTGTGATACTCCAATTGTTATGCTGACAAAGTGACCTCCGCTTCCATTCGACGAGACAATACTGTATCGGGAAGAGGTCATATAGAGTGCCCACGTTATACCGAAAGCACACAACCACCCATGAGTGTCGTTGAGACAAAATAATTTTTTTTCTGAAAAGCATCCTTGTTTCCTATCGGCAAGACCTAACCCCCTCGCTATGACCTCCGCCGAAGCCACCATAGTCTTAACGAAAGTTCCTTGAAGAAAATCCATGTGTAAGGTCGGTGAGACTGAAGGTCACTCGCCAAGACCTTACAATGATAGCCTTAACTCCTCCCGATATGCATCCCATACTCACTGGTCGGCGTGACAAAATGAAATCGTCAAGACGCTGTGCCGATACCGGCAAGCACACACCGATGGACCCTTATGCGCATAATCAGGCAGACATGCTAAATTTAGTGAGACACTACTCCAATGGAAAAAACACATGCTGATATCCAACCATAGATGAAAACTCGAATCACCAAGACAGTGAGAAAGTCCTGCCAACCACCTGCAACAAACAAATGTTAACGCAGAAGCAACATGGGTCGAGGAGACAATGGGAGACCTATGATGATATAGACAAAAATGTGGAAACGCATAGACAGATGACTTAGGGGACAAATATGAGCCAAAAAGTGAGCAAATAATTATGAAATGAAGGAAATATGCATAAGGAAAAACTCATATGGAAACTCAGGGGGCATGAAAAATATGCAAAAATTATCAGATTTTAATAGTTCCAATAGTGGCTTCGTCTGGGGATGAATAATAGTTATATCATTGCAAGGATCCAAATCTTTGGGTGAGCAGACCAGACACAAAATAATGAACCAGTGGGAAGCAATGGAAATGAATGGAAAGTGAAATGGATGCAACGTGAATGCAAGATGGAGGTGAATGGAAAATGAGAGTGGAATGGAGATGGATGAAAACCTAAAACTACTGTGCATGGAAAATAATTTTTAAGAGGATACACAAGAGTTGTCCATGCACTGGCAACCCTTACTCGTCTGTATTGCTCAAGAGAAGAAAAGCTTCAAGAATTTCCCATGAACAGGCAATTCCTGATCTTCACCAGCCATGTTCTTTAGAAAATATGAGTCTTCACCCTTCTTTCCAACAACAACAAAAGGTCCTAGCCAAAGAGCTTCAAATTTACCATGCTGTCCTTTCTCCTGACACCTTGCATTCCACATCAACGCCAAATCATTTTCTTCAAATTTTCTATTCTTTGCCTTCTTATCAAATAGATACTTCATCTGGGCCTGTAACTTCATGTTTTGATTTTGGGCCTCCCTCCATACTTCATCAAGTTCAGCAAGTTGCTCCATTCTGTCTTCCATGGGTTCAAGAACTTCCAAATATTCTTGCAAGACAAACTTGTAGACTGGTAACAAATTCTGCAGAGGCATCCTAGCCTGTGCTCCATACACTAATTCAAATGGAGTTTTTCCAATTTCCTTTTTCACAGTGATCCTATAAGCCCACACAACTAGTTTTAACTTTGAATCCCAAGCCTTCTTGTTCTATCCCAACATCCTCTTTATAATCTTCAAGAGACTCTTATTGCTGGACTCTGCTTGACCATTGGCTTGTGGATGATAAGGAGCTGCATAAGAAATAGTAATGCCATACTTATCACAAAAGCTCTTGAATTCATCTGACCTGAAGCACATCCCATTATTTGTGATTATCCTTAATGGTGTACCAAATCTAGTGATAATGTTGTCCATCAAGAAATTAGTTACAACTTTACTTGTAGCCTGCTTGGTTGGGATTGCCTCCACCCATTTTATAAAATAATCAGTGGCAACTAATATCCACCTATGTCCTCCACTTGACTTCTCCTGCATCTCTCTAATGAAATCAATTCCCCATTGATGAAAAGGGGCATCAGCCTGCAAAGGTCGAAGTGGCAAAGCACTCTGATACTTCAATTTTCCAGAAAACTTTTGGCAAGCCTCACATTTTCTCACATGTGTAAAGGAATCATTAAAAACCTTTGGCCAATAATACCCAACCTTGATAATTTTGTGTGCAGTTGTCTTTGCTGAATAATGACCTCCACAAACTCCTTCATGCATTTCCGTTAAAACATGCTTGGCCTATGACTCATCCAGACATAATAACAATATACCATCTCTATTTTTCCAAAATAGATCTCCATCCATGAAGACATACTTTGATGCCTACAACTTCAAAGTTCTCTTTTGGCTGTCACGCAATCCATCTGGACACTTCATATATTTAAGATAATGCATAACATTAGTATACCAAGGAGTGTGTTCAATACTTGCAATTGCAACCTCTTCTTCAACATTGCAAATCTGATTTGCCTCAATATTGGTTTCTGTCATCAGTCTAGCCAAGCCTTGGCCTCTTACTAGCTTAGTAATCTGTATCTCCATGTCAAATTCTTGAATCTTGTTGATCCATCTACATCTTTTCCCTGTAACTTTAGATTGTGTTAAAATGTCTTTGACAACTACATGAGGGACATAAGCAATCACCTTCGCTCCAACAAGATATGGTCTGAATGCTTTTGTGGCCTTTATCAATGCAAAAGCTTGTTTTTCCATTATGTCATACTTCAATTCAGACCCCTGTAATGATTTACTAAAGAAAGACACAGGCTGTTCATAACCACCCTCATTCTTCTGTAACATAACAACAACAATAGTATGCATTGAGGCAAATGAAATAATCTGAAAGGGCTTTGTAAAATCTGGAGATTTAAGAATAGGAGCCTCTTTGATAGAATTTTTGATAGACATGAAAGCATCTAAAGCATCAGCAGTCCAATCCACTTTTTGTCCTTTCTTTAACATTTTCTATATGGGCTTAATGATCTTAGCAAAATTAGAAACGAATCTTCTAAAAAAATTAATTTGTCCAAAGAAAGACTGTATGGCTTTGAAAATTTTGGGAATAAGAATTTTATCAATAGCTTCCACCCTCTCAGGATCTATTCTAGTTCCCTCTTTTGAAACAGTATTCCCCAACAGCTTACCCTCTATGACTACAAAATGATATTTCTTTGGATTTAAACTAATACCATATTCGAGAGCTTTAACAAATACCTTTTCAAGATGTTGCACATGATCTTTAGCCTTCTTCGAATAAGCAGTCAAATCATCTTGGTACACCACCATGATAACATTAATCAAATCAACAAATGCTACATCCATGGCTCTTTGGAAAGTTGCTCCAGCATTGGTGAGACCAAATGAAATTATTATGTATACATATGTTCCCCAAGGAGTAGTGAATGCTGTCTTGTATTGCTCATATTCCTTGACTTTGACCTAGTTGTATCCAGAAAAACCATCCATCATAGATAATAGCTCACAACCTATCACCTTATGCAATATTGCTTCCATGTTGGGTAGAGGATAATTATCCTTGAGAGATGCCATGTTCAAATTTCTAAAGTCCACACATAATCTGATATCACCATTCTTCTTTCTCACAGGAACCAGATTTGAAACCCATGTTGAATGCCTAATTGATTTGATAATTCCTCCATCTCTGAGCTTTGTCAGTTCTTCTTGCATTTTAGGCTCCAATGTTGGATTTATAGGTCTTTGCTTTTGTCTAAAAGGCTTGGCATTTGGCTTCAATGGTATTTCATGCTGAAATAAATCCTCCCTGTATGCTTTTAGATCTTCATAAGACCAAGCAAAAACATGCTTGTACTTTCTTAGCAACTCTATCAGCATTCTTCTAATTGCAGGGATGATCCTCTTTCCAATGTATACCTTTCTTGGTGCTATCTCAGTCCCCAATTTGACTTCTTCAATATCTTCTCTTCTGATTGGTGTTTGTTTCATTAGAGATCTATCATTTACATCATACAACCTCTCCAATGCCATCAGACCCTTGGGCAATTTATTTGTTTTGAGCTACAATATCTCCTTGCCAAACATAGTTTTCTTCCCATCTACTTCTTCAACAAAAGCATTGAAATCAATTTCCTGAGCCTCATACTGATCCATACAATTGAGGAACTTCAAAAGGTTAGTATCATAATTGAAGACCTACCAACTATAAACATTATCAGGAACAATAGGTCTTGTCTTGAACTCAATCTGTGATACCCCAACCAATTTGATATCATCTCTTTTCAGTGCCACATTTGCTAAAAAATCAGCCATTATGTTCTTTGATCTGTCAATCCACTCAATTGAAAATGCATCAAATAATTCAATGGTATCCCATACAACATTCCTATACTATTTTAATCTTTTGTGTTTTGCTGCATATTTCGATTTGATCTTTGAAACAACCAACTCATAATCGCCCAAAACAGCCAACAACTTAATCTTGTGTTTCACAGCTATGTTTAAGCCTATCAATAAAGCTTTATACTCTGCCACATTGTTTGTACATTCAAATGCTAACAGAAAAGAATATTTAAAAGTAATACCTCTAGGCGAAACAAATACAATCCTAGCTCCATTACCTTCTTGACTGCAGGCTCCATCAAAGTACATCTTCCATACACCATTGCAATTTTGTGCAGCATGTTTTTCAATTGGATCACTATTAATTAATTCTGGCTGAGCTGGTTCTATTTTAAAACTCCTCAGATCAACATCACAAAAACAATTAATTTGATCCTATGGTACACATTCAACAAGTTGGCTCATTCTTGGCTCCCTATACAATTTGACTTCCTGGCCATTCACTGGTATTGTAGCATAAGATAAATCAAATTGAACATTTCCACCTACAGCTACAGTCCATTGCCTTGACAAAAACATCCCAAATTAAGGAGTATCAATAACTGTTATATCTATATTATAAGCCACTTGTAGATAAGTAGCCAATTTGACTTCAACATCTTTCATAATACCAACCACATGAACAGGTCTGTTATCCATTGCATAACACTTGCCTCCAGTGATATCAACCCACATACCAAGCTATTTCATGACTCCAACAGGCATGCTGTTTATAGCAACACTAGAGTCTATCATGCAGTTCCTTAACAATTTGTTATTAATAAGCAATGTAGTAAAGAAGGGATCAACTTGAGGAGGAGTTGATAATATATCACTCAAGCAGACTTCAAAATTATTTATTTTCTCCTGCCTATTGACTGCTTTAACAATTATTTTATTTTCAGCATTTACATGTTCTCCATTCGTTATCAATTGAATAGCAGTATCCCTATATTCTTTAATTTTCATCATCTCAAGTAGTGGAACATACATTTTTACCTGGGACAATGCCTGAGTGAAATCAAAAGAGGAGCTCTCCACCTTGACAGTTTTCTTTAATTCTGGTGCTTCTCTTTTGTTTTCTTCTTTTTCTTTTTTACTGGACTAGTCAGGCATCTGTATTTCTTTATTTAATTCCTTTACCTCCTCCTTTTGGCCTGGTTTCTGCTCAATTTTATCATGCTACTTGTTTCCTGGATTTTTTGCAATTTCCTATGTTGTCTTTTGATCTTTTATAAAAATTCCCCCAGGAACTCCATCTGGCTCATTTGCTTTTCTGTTTCTCAACTAATATTTACTTCATGCTTCCTCAACTGCAGCAATAGTGACCCTTTCTATTTCATCCTCAGTAAGTCTCCTCACATTGCATTGAGCAGGTGCTACAACAAGATGTGGCTCCCTGTAATCTTTATTAGAATCATAAAAGATCTATTGTTCACCCATATGGACATTATACTTCTGATTGGAGACATCATATTCATAGCCTTCATCTTTTGAAGATGAGTTTCTTTCCTCAACATGGTGAAAAACATTTGAAGTCAAATATACAGTGTGATCTTCTCCATTATTTTCTCTTAGCATTCCTTCTTCTTGCATCCTTTGAGCTACAACACAATAGTCTGGAGAATGTGGCTGATTACAAACTTCACAAAAATAATTATTACTCACCATGTAAGTTCCCTTCTTGCTCAATGGATCAGAGGTCTCTTTGTTTCTGGGACTAGCTGATATAGGTTTCCCATCTTTCCAATCTATATTGTAAGGCATATCATGCAACCTTGGCCTTTCATTCCTATTCTCATTTTTGTATGTATTCTCTTGTCTGTACTGATAATTATTGCTTTGCTGAGGAGGCCTCGAGTTGTCTCTTTTATTAATTATACCAACAACCTTCATGTTGTTTTTAATTGTCAGTGCTATCTTCTGTGCTTCAGCCAAATCTCTTGGGGATCTACTTCTCAGTTCATACCCTATCTTAGGATCAAATACATTTAAATAAACACTCAATGCAACAAAATCTGACAACCTTGATCCAGGAGGTACTTTAGTATGCAACTTGTTGAATTTTAGGTTGAAATCATAAATTGAATCATTCTGATTTTTCTGAATTCTCATTAATTCATGAAGAGCTGCATCTAGATCATTTTGATTCCCATATTGCTCTAAGAGTTTTTCTTGAAATTCTTGGAGAGAATTAATTGAGAATGCTGGTAGGCTGTTGAACCAATCCCTGACATCTTCAAGAAGTGACATCATGAACAGCTTCATGTGTAAATATTCATAAGGCATATCTATGCCCTGAATGAAAATATTAAAACTCCTTAAATGTTCTTCAGCTGTGATTGCATTACTCCCTGTAAATTTGGGCACCATATTCCTCCAATTTCCATCCATAGGGTAAGGATACAACTGAAAACCAGCTAAATCAAATTGTCTGATCATGGTTGCATGCTGGTGAGGGGGAGGGATAAGCAGATGCTAATATTGAGGCATGTGATTATTGTACTGTGCATTATAATGTGGGATATAATTCTAACCAGGAGGTGGATACATGCCTATATGCTGTGTAGGAATGTGAGGTGGATGATTTGGCTGCTTGTGGTGATTCCCTATCTGATTGTGAGGAGCATTTTGTTGATTGGAGGACCCTGCGCCATGATTACCCTGCTTGTGAGGCGGGACATACTTTGGGCCACCAGCTGTCTGATAAGCAATCTGGGCTTTCTGCAATTTAGCCTCTAGTTCCTTTATCTTCTTCTCTTTCAGTTCCAACTATGCTTTTACTTCATCAGGAATCAAGAGCTCATGGTTTCCTCCAGGAGTTTGGTGATTACCCTCCATCCTCTGATCATATTCATGTTGAATTCTGATCCGTTCAACTTCTAATCCAGCTTCAAACTCAGCCTGTTTCTGAGGATCAATAGAAGGGAAGGGATTTCTTCGATCTTCAAGGGTATAAAGTTCTGCACTTGAATCATCTCTCCATGTATCAAAACAATCATGTGCTCTTGATGTCTTATCTTTATCTGTCATACATATATCCTCATTTATTCCTTTTCCCCTATAAGCTCTATCATCTTTATGTGTCCATTTACTCCTACTAGCAGGAGCTCCGGTATGACCTCCCCTGTACTGAGATCTTCTTCCATTCATGGTGAACAGATGCAAATATTTCTGTTAGAGTCGCCACTCACTTTTATCAAAAATGAGAAAATAGTTTGATACTTTTTATTCCCAGTGGAGTCTGTGCAAGATTTTTGACTCTATGATTAAGGCCTTGATTCTGATTGTTCCCCAGCAGAGTCGCCAATTTTTTACCTCTCAAAAACATAGGCTAAATGCCTCAAGAGGCTACCAATCTCTTGATATGCTTTAGGGAAACATACAAGATTGAAAAAATTCAACCTTCTACACTTTAGGTGCTGCAAGACCTGGGTGGGTGTACCTCTCTGAATGGTGCAGGCTTAATTTTGTGATGATCTTCTTAAAACAATTTTCTCACAATGGCAATGAGAGGTGAACAAATGAAATCCAACTTGAAAATAGTGACAATATTCTGATCTGGATCCTAAAATAAATGCTCAATTAACAGATGTAAAGAAAATTGAATAAGTTCAAATGGTGAAGTGCAGAGACTAGTGCCTTGTTGGGTATGCGGAGTAAAATGAGATCAAGATGAGCAACACTTCTCTGAGAAAATTCAAATTATCTAGCATATATTATGCTTACAACTTGTATAAACATGCAAGAATGTGATTACTAAGTTCTACTTGAATAATCCAATCGAATCTCTTTGATTACTGTGATTAACTAAAAGGATTTAGTCTTTACTTGAAAGAACCAATCAATTGATCACACAAATGCAGCAAATGTGCACTGATAAATTGAATACAAACTTGTCATATCAATTTAAACAATCAGAAAGAAGCCATCTTGGAGAAAACTTATCAATTCTTTTAGTAAACTCAACAGATAACTAATACTAGACATGTGCAGCAACATCAATTGACACTCATAATTACCTCCATGTTTTAGAACATGCATCACAGCCTCTGAATTGACAAATTTACTATTCTGTATCCATACAATTTTTGTACTGTAAAAAATACTGATAACTGGTGCCTATTACAAAAGGCAAAATGCCTATTTATACACAAGCATTTGAAGAAAATATCAAATTGAGAACTCATGTTGGCTCACCACAAAATTCGGGCTCAAAATAGGTTGTCTTGCAACGGTCATCCAAACAGATTCATGTCGGCCTTAGTGATGCATTTTTGTTATTCATTACTGAACAATTGCCAAGATAGTCATGAAAGTATGTCAAAGGAAAAATAATGTTAATCATTATCTGCCCGTGTTAACTGTTCCTCATGCATCACCGTAACCACCAGCTTGCTATGTCGAAGTCAAGAAGTATCACTTTTGTTCCATTTATGTTTCACTATAGCCTTTTGCTATTTGTGAGAAGTCATACAAATAACAAAATGTTTTATCGAAATGCATTTTTCCCCCTATATGTCGCTGTAACAACCCGTTAGTCATACCAAAGCCATATAGTATTCATTTGTTCCCACTCTACTTCGCTATAACACATAGGTATCGAGGAGACCATATACTGAGATCAATATGTTAGGCTGAAAGGCATTCACTTTTGTTTCACATTCGCCGTGACAAGGCAACACTTACTCTAAAAACCATCTCCCATCCGCTTTCGCTAAGACAATGCAGTGTCGGGGAGAGGTTACATAGATCGTTCCAAGTTTCGCCAAGAGCCTCCCACTTAATCTCATGTCAGTGTGACTTAAATATTCTTTTGCTGATGAATGCCCATTTCATTTTAATCATTATCGCTGTGACCACATGATCTCAGAGAGACGTCTCATAGGCTTTGCTTCATCGAAGATCCTCATTCATTTCGAGTCGCTGTGATACTCCAATTGTTATGCCGACAAAGTGACCTCCGCTTCCATTCGGTGAGACAATACTGTATCGTGAAGAGGTCATATAGAGTGCCCACGTTATCTCAAAAGCACACAACCACCCATGAGTGTCGGTGAGACAAAAGAAAACTTTTTCCGAAAAGCATCCTCGTTTCCTGTCGGCAAGACCCGACCCCCTCGCTATCACCTCCGCCGAGGCCACCATAGTCTTACCGAAAGTTCCTTGAAGCAAATCCATGTGTAAGGTTAGTGAGACTGAAGGTCACTCACCAAGACCTTACAATGATAGCCTTAACTCCTCCCGATATGTATCCTAGACTCTCCGGTTGGTGTGACAAAATGGAATTGCCAAGGCACTGCAGCGATACTACCAAGCACACACTGATGGACCCTTATGTGCATAATCGGGGAGACATGTTGAATTCGGTGAGATGCTACTCTGACGGCCAAAACACATGCCAATATCTAACCACAGATGAAAACTCGAATCGCCAAGATAGTGAGAAAGTCCTGCTGACCACCTGTAGCAAACAAATGTTAACGCAGAAGCAACATGGGTTGGGGAGACAATGCGAGACCTATGCTGATATAGACAAAAATGTGGAAAACGCATAGACAGATGACTTAGGGGACAAATATGAGCCAAAAAATGAGCTAATAATTATGAAATGAAGGAAATATGCATAAGGAAAAACTCATATGGAGACTCAGGGGGCATGAAAAATATGCAAAAATCATCAGATTTTAATAGTTCCAACAGGTGAAACCCTAATTTGTAATGAATCTTGGCCACTCAATGAGATTAAATCTTGGCCATTCATTTTAATTTTGGAAAACTATAAATAAGGGGGGTCTCCTCTCATTTTTAGAGAGAGAGTTGAGTTGTTGTAATGACATGTTGAAATTTCAATAGAAATTCATTGCTTTTGGTGGATTCTTGAGTTTCTCTCATGTTTCATGATTCATCTCCTCATAGTTGATAGATTTGAGTAGATATAATTTTCTGTTCTGTGTATTTTTCATGCTTTTAGTAGTTTAGTGAATGTTGTTCATTGATATTGATGAATACTGCTATGTTGATGCCCTTCCTTGTTCATGCTTTTTGTTGTTTGTTGATGATAAACAATAGTGTAAATCTAGTATGAATACAAATTCATTGTTGGACTTAATATTCAATTTTTATTCATGCTTTATGGTGAATGAACAGTTGAAAATCTATAGACCTTAGAAGATAACACTAGTTTCATGATACTGTTAGCTGATTTGGTTAAGTGGAACTTAGTTTTAGGAAGGCTATCCACTATAGCATCCTCCATTATCATTGTTCATTGGTAGTTGCAGGTCTAGGAACTCTACCCTTTCCCTTCCCTTTTGAACTTTCTTTGAAGTAGAAATTAAAACCAAGTTCTAGCATCATCATGAAGCCAAATCTGATGTCAAAGATGAAGTTTTAGACCTTTGTCTTGAACTTGCAACAATAGAACATCATTTCAAAATTTCACAAACTCCATTTAAGGATCCAATCTCTCTCCAAATAAACATACATAAGGCTTCCCTATTATTACTACTAAATCACATCAACCAACTAAATTATTCCAAGCATTGTCACAACTTGACACCTAAGAGACCTTGGGGTAGTGATTTGTAACTCTTTTGCAGATTTCTACCTTTCAAGAAAGGTAGTGCACTTGTGTATTGTCTGCGTTGAGAAAGTGTATAAAACACCATCAATAGAGCCTTGACGCCACCTTTAAATCCTTAAACTTGTAGATGTCCATTTGAAATTGTAGACCAAATTCTATCATGTGGAGATTTGAAACAGTCTCTAAGTGTTGTCGATCAAGAGGGTTGACCTATAGCTATTTAAGTTGAGTATGTGCTTGTTTTTTTTTCACCTTTTGAGCTAAGTAAGAGTTGTTGTTGTGCATGCTTGCTATTGTAAAAAACATGCCTAAATTGTAGGTATAGTTGTTACTAGTTTGTTGTATAAATAGACTAGTAAGTTCATTTTTTTGGATACATTCCTTACACAACTTTACACATTCTTCTATGCATTATTTCTTGTGCAAACTTATACATTTTATCTACATTTCTGTATGCAATAATCTGTCAAGAACAATGAGTAAGAGCCTTAAGTTTTAGAGTGAGCTAATTATTATTATTGAGAGAATTATTTTCCAACTTGTGAGATAGATGTTATTAAGTCTTTGCTGAAGGATCGATACCAAGCTAGTTGTTGATTTGGAAGTGTTGTGACTGTAACCCATTAATTGGAAAGCTTATCATAGGCATGAGAATATTCTTCCCTTGTTTGTTTTTGTGTTGAATGATTGGCTTGTTGAATATTTAAAACCATCTTTTATAGTTACTTGCATATAGGGAAAAGTAATGTTTTCTTTGGAAGAAAAGTGGAATCTATTTACTCTATTTTGTGTAATGTTTGCAATTACTCCATGATAGGAGAGACTATTTGTCATAGGTATTGTTATTATACTTGATATGATTAAGAATTGATAGGAGAGGTTGTTTTCAATATGTATTATTATTATACTCAATATGATTAAACATGGATAGGAGAGATTGTTTATCATATGTATTATTATTATACTAGATATGATCAAACATTGACATGCTTAAGGAACACTCACAACTAGATATTTTATTATGCTAGATGGTTAGTAGGATACTCCCAAGATTGATATCCAGTGAAGGGAGGGAACTAGGGCTTAATGAGTTGTGTTACCTTAGGTTGTTTTAAAGAGATAGGTTATCCTGGGGAGTAGCTTGCCCATGGAGAGGGATTGCCTAAGCATATATATAGTGGCCTTAAGTCAAAATGAGATTGCTATAGTATAAGTGAATGGTAGACCTTTAATCAAAGTACTGAGTGAGAATACTTTGGCCAAAGTAGTGTGATTTCCCTAGGCTCCACTGTTAGTTCACCATGTCCATTTAAATGCATGAGGGCTACCTAGCATATGTTATAAAACATAGTCATGTAGGGCACAACACTAAGCTCAAAGTGGTATGTCGTACGAGGTTACCCAACCAATACCTTCATTGAAGTGGAGTGCCATAAATCAATGATAGATGTGTGGGGGACCGCATATGAGTCCGTGGTTGGCAGAAAAGAACTTGAGTGATGCTTCTCCTCAACAGGTTACAAAAGACCAAGGTTTTGATAGGAGGATTCTCAGACCATCTATATCTTATGCTATGAAGCTCAAAGGAGCTATGTATGCATTTTTGTACTTTCTTGGAATATTGTACTTTTCCAAATATTGTAATGGAATGGAAATCCTTATTGTATGTTGCATAACATCTTTGTGCATATATTTTCAATAAAGAAATGATTTTTTTTATTGCAATGGCTTGTTACATAATTTATTTTACTTGCATAGTAAAAAATTAGGAAATTTACTTCAGTGAACTTCTGGAATATTACAAGTCTTCTGGAGAGAAGCAATTCATATTGCTATTTACATACTTAACAAAGTGCAAGTAAGAGCAAACAACACAAAGACTCCCTATGATCTATGGTTTGGAAGAATTCATATTGTCAAATACTTCAAAGTATTTTGAAGAAAATGCTATATTAGAAGAGATGAAGAAAACTTAGGAAAGTTTGATTCAAGGTCTGATGAGGGTATCTTCCTTGGATATTCCACTAGAAGTAAAGTTTACCAGTGCTACAACAAGAGGCTAAAAAATATTGTTGAGAATGCAAGTGTCAAAGTTGATGAAGAACTATAGAAGAATTCAGTGGTGGTAGATGGATATGAATAAGATGATTCTTCTTACAAAGGAGAAGAAAAAGCTAAGGAAAAATAAGTGCAGATTGAAGAGGAAGAAGCTTCGAAAAAGTTTCTTAAAAATCCTATGTATGTGCAGAAAAATCATTTTGAAGAACAAATGATTGGTGATAAGAGAAAAGGTGTATTTACAAGAGAAAATGTGTAATGGCAAGAAGGAAAGTTATTGAAGAACAATAAATCTATGTTTACTTTCTGATGTGGAACCTAAAATAGTGATTGAATCATGCAAGGATGAGTATTGGATCAAGGCTATGGAAAAAGAACTAATGAAGATTGAGAAGAATTACACTTGAGAACTTTTCCAAAGACTACCAAACAAGATTGTGATTGGAACTAAGTGGGTATTCCAGAACAAACTTAATGGGAGTGGAGAATTGGTAAGAAACAAGGCAAGAGTTGTGTGTAAAGGCTACTCACAAATTGTAGAAGGAATAAAATTTAAGGAGACATTTGCTCTGGTGGCAAGAATGGAAACTATCAATATATTTTTGGATTTTGCAATACATAAAGATTTCAAATTATATCAAATGGATGTGAAGTCTTCTTTCTTGAATGGAGAATTTGAAGAAGTATACATAGAACAACTAGAAGGATTTCAGTTATCAGATAAACCAGATATGGGCTGTAGATTGAAGAAGGAATTCTATAGATTAAAGCAAGCTACTAGAACTTGGTATGCAAGGTTAGAAAAGTACTTGTTACATAAAGGATTCAATAAAGGTACCACATATAACAATATTTACTTCAAATTTGAAAAAGATCAAATCTTGATTGTGGTTGTGTATGTCAATGACATAATTTTTGGAGGAAATGAAGCTATGTGTAAGAAATTTATAGAAGAGATGCAAAAAGAATTTGAAATTTCAATGTTTGGGGAGATGAGTTTCTTCCTTGGACTACAAATCAATTAGACAAATAAAGTTATTTTCATTTCACAGTCAAAGTATGCCAAGGAAATGTTGAAGAAGTTTGGAATGAATGATTCTAAACCGATATGTACTCCTATGGTTACTAGTTGCAAGTTGAGAAAGAATGATGAATCCCCTAAGGCTAATTAGAGAAAGTATAGATCAATGATTGGAGGAATAATATATCTAACTGCTACTATACATGCATGTAGTCTATCTTGTGGCTAGATTTCAAGAAGATCTTGGAGAGTCATATGTTGCAATAGTGAAGAGGATATTTAGATACTTGAAGGGAACTTCGAATCATGGCTTGTGGCATCCAAAGGATATTGAATTTACCCTAAGTTCTTACATAGATGTAGATCAGACTAGTTGTGTAGATGACAAGAAAAATACAAGTGGTGGTGCATTCTTTCTTGGATGTAGATTGGTGTCATGGCTAAGCAAGAAACAAGATTTCATGTCTTTATCTATTGCAAAACAGAATACATTACAGTAAAATCTTGCTACACATAATTTTTGTGGATGAGGCAAACATTAAGGGGTATTAGAGTGGTATATGATGAACCAATTTATATCTTTTGTGATAATAAAAGTGATATTTTAATATATCAAATAAATCTGAAAAGGTATTCAAGGAAAAAACATATCTCAATTTTGTATCAGTTTTGAGAGAGAAGGTTGTCGAGAATGAAGTGAAGCTTGAATATGTGCCTACAAAGGATAAAGTTGCTGATATATTCACAAAGACTCTTCCTAAGGACATTTTTGAGTATCTCCAAGAGAAGTTGGGGGTTATTTCGCCTTCTTTGAACTAGATGCACAAGGAGATGCATCAGTCCAGTGGATCTCAAGATTCATTATTTGGTTTGGACTATGTTGGTGGCTAACTCTTAGGGGGAATAGGTAGTGGCATTATTGGATGTTGTAGTAAGGAGGAGTGAGAGTTATCATTATGTAGTTGTTGCTGATTGATGCAGTTTGGTGTTTTCTCCTAAGGGGGAGTATGTAGAGTAGTGATGAAAGGGGGAGAATGAATTATGCAAATATTTTTTTCCCTTTGCTATTGATGTCAAAGGGGGAGAGAGTAATGTTAATTTTTTTTAAAGGGACAAACATTCATGTGAAGAAGATGCTAAGGGAGAGAGTAATGATATAGTTGTGTAATGGGGAGAAAGTAAAATAAAAAAGAAGAAGAGTTGGTATAGAGCAAGAGTATTGATGATTATATTTGAGTTTGTTGTTGATGGTTTTTCACATCATGCGTTGCCATCAATGACAAAGGGGGTGATTGTTGCAAGTATGTGTAGTTGGTGTTGTCATTGATGTCAAAAATCTTATGTGTTGCCATTGGTGTCAACTGTATGAGGAGTTTGTTGCAAGAATGTTTTGTTGGTATTGAGTTGGTATTTTCTTTGATGATGCTTTGATTAGTTGCATTATGTTGTCAACAATAAGCTACTGGTGTCAAACTCTAGTGTTGCCTTGAGAAGATTTTTCCTATGGATGTATGGCTGATTTTCTATGTTGTAGTTGGCTTAGTGGTGATAAAGAAGTGCTGAAGATGTTGAGGATGTGTCTTTAGTGCTTGGTTTCAAAGTGATTTTGAGAAAATTTGAATAAAAAGAGGAAACAATGTGTTGCAGAGGTGTTCTAGTATACAAAGTTGTGCTCTAGTTATTTTCCACATTTTGTCTATGTTGAAGATATAATTGTGTGGTTTGTATATATTTATTAGAGGTATTCAAAGGTGCTGTATCCAAAATTTGGTGTGCTAGATCATTGCACAAAGGAAGGTGTGTTCACTAGTGTGTGAAGTATGTATTGCAAAAATATCTGGGAGAAATGTTTTTTCTCCACATTTTTCCATAGGATGGTTTGAGGTCTTGGGGACTTGAAATGTGCTAATAATGTTCATATATTTCTTCAGTTGAAGTTTTTTGAGGTTTGGTTATTCAGAAGTCAGTTTATTGAGTTGTAGTGTATGGAAAAATCTTGTGAGTGTACTAGGTGTGTACACTCTTCAAGTGAAACTTGTTGCGAAGGAATTTCTTAGATTTTAGGGTTATTTTGGAATATTATAGATCATGTTCAAGTATGGTGTGTGGTCAACGAGGCGTCTTTGGATTTGAGGAAGCATGTACTTAAATGTTAATGGTGTTAACATAGGGTTGACCAACGTTGGGTGTTTACAGTAATTACAAAATTTCTTTGGTATTTGTGGATGCATGACATGGCTTGTATGAGTAAATTTAGGTCCAAGTTAAAGTGTGTTGTGGTCCACCACCATTTTTTTCACTACGAGAATGTTTTGGTATTGACTTAATTTGAATTTGTATGATTGAGGTGAATAACTGACCTTGGGGAATCTTTTCAAGGTTGAAGATGGTATAAATATGTGTTGAGTTGTTGAAATATGATAAGATATATGTGTGTGATATGAATGATGTGAATTGTGGAATTGTGAGGTGAAAATTTGTGTAGTGTAGTGTGAGCTTTCATGTTTTAGATTATTGTATGCAGTGAGCAGAAGGATTCTACAATCTTTAGTAAGACTACAAAGGTGTTGGTGATGATGTGGTGAAATTTTCTATTGCATTGAGATGGATTTATCATTGTAACATTCTTATCTATCTTCTTTTCTATTTTGGCAGTGAGCCCTTTGATAGCGAGCCCTTTGTAATTGGTGTTGATATTACTTTATATTGTGAGCTGATCCTCATTGTGGTTTTTCCCTTCTTGGATTTTCCACATAAATTTGGTGTTTCATTATGCATAGTGTTGTCTTGGTTCTATTTTTGTTATCTGATTTAATGGTAAATCATTCTAACAGATTAAGGGTTAATTAAATTAGTGTGGATTTGAATGTTTGTGAGGGTTTTCCAAGTTTTGAGGTACAACTGATTCACACCCCCTCTCAGTTTTTTTGTACATTCAAAATCTTTAGCTACCAAAGTCCAAAGTTGTTCTATTTAACCTCTCCACCTCCATTCTAAAAGTCCTTGACATAATTGTATCCTAAAACAAGATCATTTGCAACAAAATTTCACTTGGAAAATAACTAATACCACAAAAAGTGTTGGAATTGATTGTCATTAATGCCAAAGGAGTATGAGAGATTGTTAGAATATTTTCACTAATGTCAAAGCAAATGAATGGGACTATTGTTAGTTATATCAAAGGTAAAAGACCAAAAGAGTAATATAAATTATCTTGAAGGTGATGTGAAACATGTTCATTAAGAATACATCATTTAGTGAAAAGGGATTCATTTTCAAAGGTTTTAAATGGTTTATAAAGTTTGTTTCTTTGTTAAGATATGTATCCCTTCATAGAGGCAAGATGATATAAAAAGAGAAAGAATTGTGGAAAGAAGTGTAAGAACAAGAAGATACATTATACAAGTAGACAAATATTTGAACCTAAAGAAAATAATAAAAGATCATTCAAAGGTAGTCATTAAGGAGAAACAAAAAGAAGAAAGAAAAGTATTAAAAGATAGCAATTATTCTTAACAAAATGACATCCTTTTAAAGAGTTATCTCTTTTCAAAGAGATACAACTCTTATTGAGATGTAAAGATATAAACGAGTTTATGGAAAGTATGAGAGAGATGTGTGTAGAATAAAAAAGTAGATCTATTAGTGAATAGAGAAGTGTGTGGAGGATAAAAATATATATTATTATGGATATGTGTGAAAAGGAAGCAATTATTGTTTAAGAGGAGTCATGACTATTTGAAAGGTCATTATGAAAGGATGTATCTCTTCATAGAGCCATTAAGATATAAAAGTGAGAAATGTGTGATGAATATGAGTGTGTGTGAAATGTGAGAAGATTTAATAAGAGTAGTAGAAAAGAGAAGTGTGTGTAAAGATAAATTAATTAATTAATTAATTAAATATTAGTTTAACCAAGAGTCACAAGGGTACAATGAAGGGTTGTGTCTCATGACAAGATGAGATATATAAGAGAAGTCATTCCATGAGATGAAGTGTGTGTGAAAGTTTTATCATTAAAGAGTGAGTGAGGAATAAAAGAGACAAGGTTTTATCATTTAAAGAAGTGTATGGAATTATAATATGTAGAATGAATTAAATAAGAAGAATATTAAGGAATGAAGTGAATGAATATTAAAGATGGGGGTGGCTACAATGAGAGAGGCCTCACATTTGCGAAGAGTCTTGGATGCTTACCTGGTTGCCTCTGGTCAGCAGATTAATGAGGGAAAATCTTCCATTTTCTTTTTCAACACTTCGGGCCCCATTCAGCAAAGGATTGCCCTCACTTTGAGATTTCAGATTGGGACTCTCCCTCTGACTTACCTTGGCATTCCCATCTCGGTAAGTAAACTTCCTAAGGAGTCTTGGCAGATTATTCTGGATAAATTTCGAGTGAAAGTCAACCATTGGACTCATCGATGGTTATCTTTTGCTGGTCGTGTCCAATTGATTAAGTCTATGGTGCAGGCTCTGCCCATTTATAGATGCATGCTCCATGTTGCCCCTATGGGCTTTCTTAAGGACCTAGATTCTGTTGTGCGACAATTTTTATGGGCTGGTTGCCTGGAGTCCTCCAAATGGAGTTTGGCTAGATGGGAGGTGGTTTGTAGTCCAAAGAAATTTGGTGGCCTTGGCTTGAGGCAGTCAGCTCTGACTGGGGAGGCTTTGGCTGCAAAATTATATTGGCGGTGGTGTAATGAGCAGGATAAGAGTTGGGCCAAGGTTCTCTCTCAGAAGTATCTCCCAGGGATCCCTCACTCTGATATTTTGAGGTACCCCCTTGTGGGGAAGGGCTCTATGATTTGGGGAACCCTCAAGAAAGGGGCTATGCTGATTAAGGAAGGATTATTTTGGATCTGCAAGAAGGGGACAGAGGTCCATTTCTGGTTTGATTCTTGGGATGGTTTTCCTCCCATCACTTCCCAGTTTCCCAACCTGATGAACCTTTGTCTGAGATTTCTGGAGGCCGGTTGGTCACGGGTGAGTGACTTTAAGTCCTTTTTTCCCTGTGGTCAGTTAGAGATGGCCAAATGGAAGACCCCAGATTAGTGGCCTGATGTTGGTTTGCAGGAGGATTCTGCTGTGCTGCAAAGTATCCTCTCCAGCCAAAGATGTAGCTCTCTCCATGATGATGACGTGCTAGCCTGGTCCCCCAATCCTATGGGGACCTACACTGTAGCCTCTGGTTATAGTAGATTATTGTCTCATAGGTTGATTGGGCCTGAAGTTCAGTGGTGGAAGAAGGTCTGGAATAAGTTTTCTTGGCCAAAATGTAATTGTTTTGTTTGGATGTTGGCCTGGAATAAGTGTTTGACTTGGGATAACATTTAGAAGAGAGGTTTCCAAGGGCCGTTTGTTTGTGTTATGTGTGGGGCTAATGAGGAGGACTCTTCCCATTTGTTTTTCCGGTGCTCTTTCGCCCTCCAGCTTTGGCACTTTTGGTGGGGTGTTTGGACAACTCCTTGTGTTCATGCTTCCTCCTTGATTGAGTTTTGGCAGGGGATGGGTCGGCCCCCTTCTGTGGCCTCTTTTTTGCAGGAGGTGTGGTTTGTTGGGCCTATCTTCTTATTGTGGCAGATCTGGCTGGAACACAATCGAAGGATATTTCGAGGGGAACAGAGGCTGGTGCAACAAATTTGGTAGAAATTTCTTGGCATGGTTCAGGAAACAGTGGAAGCTAAGTGTGAAGTGGACTTCCCGTTGGTGAAAAAGGATACTGAGGTGGTGGAGAGATTGGGGATTCAAGGGTCATCCCTGGCTTTGAATAGGGCTAATAGAGGACGTCGTGGGAAGGAAAAGATTGATAGGGATGGCAAATGGCAACTTCCCTCTGACGGTGTTTTGAAGATCAATACTGATGGATCTTCAAGGGGCAATCCAGGTCCGGCTGGTATCGGGGGGATTGGTAGAGATTCTTTGGGCTCAGTGATTTTCCTCTTTTCAATTTATGAAGGGATACAGACCATCAACCTAATGGAAGGGCTTGCTATTCTTGACGCTCTTGAGAGGGCTCATGCTTTGGGGTGGAGAAGGATTGTTTGTGAATTTGATTCCCAAATCGTGATCAATTTGCTTATTGAGCAGAAAGTGATGGATGTTAGCTGGCAGTTGGCTGGGGTTGTGCAAAAAATTTTGCGGGTTAGTTCTTTGATGGAAATGGTGACTTTTGTCCATATTCCAAGGGAGTGGAATAGGGCTGCTGACTGTTTGGAAAAATGGGCTTCTAAGCATGATGAGGGATGGAGAATTGAGGAGTGGGAGCTGGTTCCTCAGGAGCTTTGTCTTGATTTAACGAATATTCTTGGTGAGGATAAGGCTGGGAATGGCAACGGATAATGGTGTTGGTTATTTTTTCTATTTGGTTCAGTGTTATTATTTTTCCTTGGGACCTTGGTCCTTTTCTTCCTTTGTAATGATGCTTTCTGATATTCAATAAAGTTTTTACCCCTTTTTTAAAAAAGTGAATGAATATTAATTGAAGACTTGGTTAAGAATAGTCAAGAGACATGTTGAAGAGCTATGACCATTAAAGAAATAATATATATGTGAAGAGACATATATATTCTAAGAGATGCAACATTTCACTAGGCTATGAAGATATACAAGATAATTGCAAGTAGAAATGAGAAGTGTGAAATGTGAATATAAATAAGAGGAAGGAATGTGAAGAATAAGAGTTTATATCATAATAACACATGTAAATTAGAAAATGAGATGATAAAAGGAAGACCATTAAAAAAAGGTTGAAGGTAGATTTGTAAGAAGGATTCATGGTAGATTTATAAGAAGGATTCATGGAAGATTTGTAAGAAGAGTTTAAGGAAGAATTATAAGAAGAATATATACAGATGTAAAAGAGATGTATATCCAAATATAATTGAGGATGAAAATAAAAAAGAACATTAAAGGCTATATACAAAGAAGATTTATTCTCAAGAAAGAAAGATTTTATTGAAGAGCTTGGTGCCTCGTATTGGAGAGATTGATGCCCCATATTGATGAGGTTGGTACCTAATATCAAAGAGATTAGCATCTCTTTTTGAGTTGGCACTTAGTTGTGGTGATTGATGTCTCCAGTGGGTTGGTGCCTACAAATTCTACAAGTGAGGATTGGTGTACCTAGTGGGTTGGTTCTCACAAATTGTATAAGAGGGGATTGGTGTCTCCTATAGGTTGGTGCCTAAAAATATTGTAAAAGAGATTTATATAAAATTAATATTTTTTCATGGTTTTCTCTTGTAAGGTTTTCCATGTAAATCATGTGTTCCTCTTGAGTTGCATAATTATTAGATCTTATGTGAATGATATTTTTCAATTGATGTTATTGTGGTTGTTATTTTGAAAAAGTAAAAAGATTGTATTATATTGATTCACCCCTCATCTCAGTATAATTGTGTGCTCATTTTAAGGAATCTCCTGTTACAACTCAAACTAATATCTAATACCAAATATAGAAATTTCCAATACCAAAAAACTGAAACTAAGCTCAAATACCAAATGAAACACCATTAGCCTCATGAGGAATGGTATCACATTATACCTCAATTCAGGAAAATTTCAACAAAATTTCAGCATATGTAATATCAACACTAAAGAAATAATAAAAATGCAAGAAATAATATAACCACATTAGATAGATATTTTGACAACCTTGGAAAAATCCTTTTAGAAAAAACTTAACCTCTGAAGCACCAAAACCAATGTATTTAGAGCAAAAAAAATACTTACAATATAATATTAGAGTCTAAGCCTTCATAAGAGATCAAAACTATTAGTCAAGGAGGAAGTTGTGATATTCCTAATAATAATTTTCTATATTTTTTGATTGGTCTTATAGTTTATAGATATTTCAATTTGGAATGAATATAAACATAAATAGTTGTGGTTACTATAGTAACTTGGAACTCCTCATAATATAATATTCAAAATAAAAACAATGTCATACCTACAACCTACATAATGATAGGTAATGTCATTCCACTGATACTAGATAGAGGTTACAATATTTTTATAATACTCCGCAATTTTTTGTAGTGCAAAAAATTTATTACATAGTTTTGAAACCTCGAACTTGCAACTAATAGCTATTGATATGTGAGCTAAAATGCACTATTTTAGAATAAGTATGAATTCATAGGTTATTATACAATAGTCATGTAAAAATAAGGAATTAAGGTCTAGTTATGTTGAATTGGATCCCTTTAGGAGATGCCTCCCAAAAATGTGATTTTCTATTTCAACATCAAATGGACCACTATGCTATGTGAGAATAGTCTTGGTAGGCCTACAATAGCTAGTATATGATGTAAACTTGATACTTCACCCAATAGCTATTATTGACTAGATATTGATGATGTGATGGACTTGGAGCTCCTCTATAATTTGTATGATCGATTAGGAATGGGATGATTTGATTGCATATGGTATTATCCAAAAGTGTACATATTGGATCCTCCCTTGTGTCAATGCCAACTTCACTCTCTAATAGTGGTTCCCTTTGTGGTGAATGATTCCTATGGCTTGTGGAATGGTGTGATAATTTTCTTAGTGCTTCATTATGGGTTTCCAATAGAGAGTTGATGATGCTTATACTAAAATAATTTAAATAAACTCTAATCTTGAGTGAAAATTTCCAAATAAAGAATAGGTTTTCATCCTAATCTTTTTAGATATTCTAAAGGAGTTTTATCCTAGGAAGCATAATTGTTGAATCTTAAAAAGAAAAGAATGTAATTATGATACCTTGAAATAAATATTAACCTTTCAAATATACCTACCTTGTAGGATCCATGGGCCTAAAGATGGTGCCGAGATTTGAATTTGATTTTATTATTCTATATATTATTTTTATGTTTTGATTAGGTAAATGCATGAAAAGGGATTAGAATTGTTACAAAACAATCATGGAGGCAAGTAGGATGAGTGTCACCAACAATGATATTGGAAAAATAAACAAAGACCAAAAATTATTTTTACTAGACCAAAGAACTAGAAAAAAGTGAGAAACAAGGGTCTTGGCCCTATATAATTGACTTATCACCCACAAATCAAGAAATAGTATAGGAAGACAAAGAAGAAATACCTTTCCTACTACAAACAACAATCCAAGTTCCCACTGCAAGGGGAAACAAGAGGAGACACCCCCATGGGAGATCCATTGGCTCATGAAGGTGGAATAGAAGGAAATTGAGGAAAAAGATAGTCAATATCCACATGAGAAGTTTAGAGTTGAGCTGAATCAATCAATAAACTATGTTGTGAGCACATAGTAGGAGGAACCCTAGTAGGGTCCTCAGCACATGAAACCACCACATCATAAGAAAGAAACTCAAAATTGTGAGAGGATATATTCATCAAAGATTCAAGAGCTTGGAAATTCAAGTGATTACCATTAGCATTCTCCACCAAGTAGTAGAGCCTTTGTGTCACAAGAGAGAGAAATATAAAGCAAAATGATGAGTTACAAAGAAACAACATCTAAAAGGGAGGCTCTCATAATCAAGCAGTTGAGTCCAAGGTCTATCCCCTACCATCAAAATCACATCCCCATGAAGAGGCTTGGAGATATCAATTTCCACCAAAATGTGAGCAAAGGTAGAGTGCCCCATGTAGGAAGTAGAATCATCAATTGTCAAGAACTGACCAATATAGTTTCCAATGGCCTCGTAACAAGAATCCTCCAAAAAATAGAAGGGAAGATTTAGAAGTATAACCCACACGAGATGAATATTGAGTGGTTTGGTAAGGGGGTTGAAGAAGGTTATCCAGGGTTTGATCAAGAGAGAGTACTCTCTCCAAGTCCATAGCCAATCCATCACCAAATTTTATCCTCAAAAGAGGAAAAGGAAGTAATGAAAAAACCTTTAGCACAAGGGAAGAGCCTAATCTTACTAGGAAGATGGGGCCTCCAATATTCCAAAACCTAGCTATGTAAGTTGGGAAGATAAATCCAAAGATTGGAGAATCAACACACCAAACCTCTACTACTTGGTAAAAATACTCATTTTTAAACACATCTACACCACAAACCACCATTGAGGATGGTTTAGCATATAAAATATAGTTGTTCACCTATAGAGGGTGAGTAGGGCTAGACCTGGATACCTAAACAAAATTATGAGCCTCCACAAAAGTAATGGGCATTAGAGGAGGGGAAGAGTTGATGAAAGGGGATCCGACATCCACAAAAATAAAATCAACCCTAGGAATAGATACTAACTGACCAAGGATGATAATATCACCTAGTAGGGGTTAATAGGCATTAGAAGTAGAGAAAAACCAATAGATAGGGGAAAATCTATAAGGGGAACATGAGCAGGAGAGTTGGAACTGATAGGAGTTGCTTAGACAAAAGAGTTGACAAAGGGTGTGACAATCGTGATGTCGCACATAGAATCCCTAGGTGAACCACCTCACAATACAAGTGAGAGTTGAATGCTCAAATCACCACAAACAAACAAGCCATCGATCACATGAACAACATTGGACACCATGCTATCAATCATAGGTGATGAAGAAGGAAACAAAGTTGCATTTGAAACTAGTGCATAGGAGGGAGTGAGAACCATTTTTTATTTTTATTTTATTCTTATGTTTCAGAATTAACAAAAAATAGGTTTTGAAGGGGACCTGAAACCTTGTACAAAAGAAAAGGTAGCACATAGATAAAGTAATTAAGCTACCCCATGAAAAAACACCAGGCTAATTGTTTTCCTCCAATGATTCAACAACTAGGCCTTTACAACTGTGATTTAGAGATTAGACATCTAAATTGAATAGCTATTTCAATCATCATAAAGGTGCATTTAACTTGTCAAACTAGGGATGTGACCTTGAAATGGGTCAACACAGTATGTGCACTAGGAACTCAAAGTAGCCATTTTCATTCTACAACTAAGAAAGATGCAATGTTGAAAGTAAATTGCTTGGAAAGGAATAACATAAATGTTGAACATCAACCAAAAACTATACTAAGCTTGAAATGCATGAAAAAGTGAAAATTTGAACAACAAACATAAAACTACTCTGTCTGCTTTGGCTGCAAGAACAGTCATAGAATGGAATTCTAGTGGTTGCAGGAACGGTTAGTGCCATATTCTTAACTAATTACTAAAAAAAAAGTAACAAATAGGATAGACTAAGCTAAGGATGAATTGCTCACCAAGTGGGCCCCCTTGGATGAGTATCCTCTACTACTAACGAAAACTCAAATTCTCAAACATAGAACTTCACTTTATTCATTAGAAAACATGAGTACAATAGAGTAGTGTATCACTGAAATCTAAGAATACAAGTACAATATCCAATCATGCAACCTTCTAAAAAGGAGCATATAATCCTTATTTATACTACCAACTAAGCAAGGAAGTCAACTCCACAAAGCAGAAAGACGCCAATTTAGGGAAAGCAAAGAAAATAGAGAGGCAATTACACATGCATGGAATTTGATCAAACGTGTCTACAAATTTAGCACAATAGTAACACCAATACTTGCTCAACAACATTAAAGTCCACTACAAGGCGGTTACATTTGATTTTCATGGGGAATCTCTTGTTGTCATCCTCCTTTGACCTTTGAACAATTGCATTGCTGGACGTTATGGTGCATGCCTAGCTGGCAGTGTCTTTCTCAATTTAGTATCTTCAAATTATATTCGCATGACAATGTTAGCACAAAAAATAATTGCATATCTATAACTACCTTAAAGAACATTCATTAACCACATGTAGAATTAATATAGATATTCCATATAACATGCCAATGCCATTAAATATTTTTAGAAATAAGATTAAGCCCAATGCCTATAGTTATGAGGAAATATCATAAAAATATCAACACTTAACATCAAGGTCCATGATAAATTTAGCAAAAAAATCATAAATTCTACCCAAAAATTAGACCATAAACTAGGCTCATCACTCCCCCCAACCTAAGGTCTTGTTGGTCCTCCAACAAGGGAAGGGTTGTTCTTCTACTTGGTCAATGCTCTGAAATTTTTAACTAACAACTGCCCTACATTAGTGTTTGTTATTCGTGAATCAGGGTCCCAGTAGAATCCTCCCAATCAATCCAATCTACCCCATCTTTGTTTCTCTACAACAATATCATAGTTGTAAAACCTGAAGTTTGGTACAAGCCAAATGAGGAGGGGTGGATGAAAAGTTAGGGGAAGCCAAAATCGTCCCTTTGTTCTTCCAACCTGTATATATCTGTCAATTATCTTAAGTGTTGCAACATAGTTCTGGATGGAATGAGACTCAAACTATTTTAGCTCATTAGTTAGGCCGTTCCATCTTTGTGAGAGGTATCTCTTCATGGTTTCCTCTTTTGTTTTTTCCTTTACCTCATACTCATTGTAGATTGCTTCTATCCAAGGCATAGTCCTATTACCATAGCTAGGTTTGAAAATAATTCTATGCAATTCCTTGTAAATTTCCCTTGGATTCCTTGATTCAACCCTGATGGGCAGAGGGATATTGGACTCCAATTGCTTATAAGCCCCATATTGTTGTCCACAACTAATCTTATTTTGTATCCAATACATAAATGCCCTTAATTGGACATATCCAACATACAACAGTGGATTCCAATCATGGTCTTGAGTCACAAAATAATTATGCAAATAAAACTCACACAACAAATTCTTCATTTTAGGGGAAGCAATTTGATAAGCATTGAAAAATTAAACAGGGGTCTTAATAGAAGGGTTCAAACCTGAGATAATTCTTCCCAAATTAAAAGAAAGATACTTCTCCTTCAAATGTAGAGCATAGAACCTTGGAGGGGCACTACACTCTAAAATATGTGGTACTAAGGCTACCATATCATCCACATTTTTCTTCAAGGTGGCAATATTTGCATCTTGGTCTTCAATCTCCTCATCTTTCTTTTGAATTTCCTTCTTCAATATGTGCTTCTCCTCCTTCCATTCTTCTTCTCTTCTTTTCATTTCTTTCCATAAATGTATAGCTACCATGTGCATTGAGAAATTAGGGGGTTTATGCATTCCTACTAGCATTTTCCCTGGCACTGATGCTTGCTCTCCATATAGTAATAATTGCAAGGATTTAGGCTATCCCGTCAATTCAGGCTACAAGGGTACTTTTTGTTTTTATTTTTGCTGTTGCTGTAGGAACTCTTGCTACAAAAAATATTGATTTTCCTCATACCCTTGATTCTCCACTTGTTTTGCAATGTCAACAAGATTTTCCAATGTTATGTTTTTTGCAGTCTTAAATACATCCTCTTCCTCAATATTCACCTGCCCTATTGGAGCTTCTATGTCCCCCTGTGATATTTCTTGAGACTTAGGGATTTCTTGCAGAGGCATACCAAAGGATGGCCCGAATGGTCTTGATTTTTTGGGAGGGATCTCATGTTTTTCTTTGGCTGCAGGATGAACAATGTCACCATTCCACTTCCTAGAGCTTGGTACTTTTTTTTGGTTCTATTCTGTCAGTTGTTTTTTGGATTTTCCTTTTCTCATTTACGACTCCCTTTTCTATGCCCTAGTTTTCATTAGGATTCCAAGTGGAACATCATCATTAGAATCTAGGGGAGAACTTTCTTTATCTAAGTGCTCTGTCCTAGAAGAGCTAATTTCTATGGTTTCTTTTGTTGTAGGAGGGTTTGCACTAGAGCCTGCACTAGAGGTTGAAGCACCAAGAGTGGCTTTAGCCATACTCAATCTCCTACTAGACCTATGTGGTTGAGGTAAAACCCTAGGTTGCAAGTTCTTAGGTCTAATTTGATCAATTTTTATGAATTCTTCCCAGGTCATTCTAGATACATCATGCAAAGACTTCTCAACTAGCATTTTAGTCAAACAATGGTGGGAAATAGAATTGTCCCTAACTTTTTGAGTCTCAGCTGCCATAATTGAAAGAAGGTTGCATAGCACATTTGACACATTCATCCTTCTCCTATGCCTTATGTGATTCAAAATCTTCAAGTGCACGAAATGCAGATTCAACTGGTGTCCTTTATAGGTGATATATTTTATGACATAAACAACTATCTGCTTCCATGGCTCAGGTAGAGACATTCTGTTTGCCCCTTTTTTATCTATGCTCAATGGAGGGTTGCTTGGTTATGTAAATTTAGCCTTGGCTGACTTGGAGTCTCTATAAATAGGGTAATCTTCACTGTCAATAGGTAACCCTGTAACTTCTACAATTCTTTCTTCGGTAGCCAATAATTCCTACCCTTTTACCATGACTTTCCCTTCAAAAAATGTCTCGACAAATTCTAGTGCAATTCCTTCATCAAAACCATTCAACTTCATGAAATAATCTAACCAGCCACAATTTCTGAATTCAGCTAGGTAGGGTGCATCTTGTAGTAATACATCGTGCACTATGGGTTCATTTCAAATTAACCCACCTCCCATTGTCTGCAATCAAACAATCACACTGCAGTTTCCTCCTTGCAATTAACGTCTAAAAACCAAATTTATTCCTGCAACACTTGCTAAATTTCCAATGCCAATGTTGACTGAATTTTCCCTTTTTACCTTTTGTTTGCAACTTGAGATTATGAAAGGGTCAATAATGGAAAGGAAGGAAAAATATGATGAGGAGAAATGGTGCTAGTAGTTGGTGTCACTTCATACATGTGAGCCATCCTCTCACTCAGATTTTAAATTGGCTCAATTTAAATTTTGTTGATGTAGACCAGCATGAACTAACATGTGGGAAAAATATTCACATCTTTTTCCTCCCCCTCCAACCTAAATTTTGGCATGTGTCCTCACACATGAAATGATGATTTGATAGGGGTAGGAAATAATGGCATGCTATGGTGAGCATCCATATTAACGTACAACAGTTAAATGAAAGCACTAAAAGACAATTAAGATATGACAATTAATGCACACATACCTCAATGTGTGGAATATTCATTGCAAAGATTGTGGAGAAAGTACCATTCACCTTTTTAGGAAATAAGTTGAGCAATTAATGAAAATGAGGTGGAGTGAGGTGGAGTGGAATGAAGTGATTTGATGGAAGAGAAAGAAAGGTGGAAATGGATGGGCGAATGGGTAGATGGGAAACGAAGTGGAATCCCACAAAAGTGGAAGTCTTTATTATGATAAGTACATACCTTAATTAGCCAAAATGAGGGACACTAGGTCCACTTCCTTCGGCTGCAGGAAGCTCAGGTGCAACATGCTGAGTGAATTGCTACAAGAACTCCTCCTTAGAAGTTGGCTTGTGATATAATTTGAGGCGATGACCATTGAAAAGAAATTTGAATTTGACTGGGTCAATAATGGTGAGTTGAACAACACCATTAGGGAATACTTCAGCAACCTTATATGGTCCTAGCCACCTTGCCTGCAATTTTCTAACATTGTCTTGATATCTAGAAACATAAAACAATGACAATCATAAAAAAATTCCTAATCTCCTGGTTGGAATTTCTTGTCCTTAATAAATTTATCATGCCACCTAATTCTCTGATTTTGCACTACCTTAGTGTGATACAAGACTACTCTCTTCATCTCATCCAAAGCATTCAACTACAAGATTCTTTCTCTTTGTGCCTCAGAGATATCCATCCCCAAATCTACTGCAATCCTAGGAGTCTTATGTTCAAATTCAATGGGCATCATGGCTATCTTTCCATATAACAACTCAAATGGAGTGAATCCTTTAGTTGTTTTCCAAGTAGTTCTATAGGCCCAAACAAATTTTGGTAATCTATTTGCCCAGTCCTTTTTATGGATAGCTACAGTTTTGGTTAGAATATCTTCAATTTCACTGTTGGTCACTTCGACTTGACCATTGGCCTGGGGGTGATAAGGATTAGACTTCCTGTGTCTTATATTGTATTCATTAACTAATGTTGTAACAAGGGTTGATGTGAATTGAGTCCCTTGACCAATCACTATCTCTCTTGGAAATCCATACCTTGTGAAAATCTCCTCATAAAGAAATTCTACAACCTTTTTATCTCTTGCATGCTTCATGGCCTTAACTTCTACTCATTTAGTTACATAATCAGTGCATACTAGGATATAAGACTTACCATTTGATGGAGGGTCAATGGGTCCTAAAAAATCCAATATCCACTTGTTAAAGGGAGTGATTACTACCTAAGGGAAAAGTGGCATCTCATTAGATCTAGTTGGTCTCCCATTCCATGACATCTATCACATTTTTGGTATACCTTCCTGCATCCTTGTGGACTGTTGGCCACTAATATCCTATGTTCAAAATATTCATTTTTGTCCTCTTGGCTACAAAATTTCCTCCACATGGTTCATTGTGGCATACATGAAAAATTTCATATGTCTCACTTCTCTCACACATCTCCTCATGACATGGTCTGGTCCAATATAAAACAAACATCCAACAATCCATGAGAAAGGAAAATATTTTTCAATGAGTGCCCTTCTCTCTTTTGGAGAGAAGTGAGGAGGAACTCTATTTCTAACTAGATAGTTAGCTATGTCAATATACCAGGGTGTTTGTACACTGATGGAGAATAGATGTGTTGTGCAGTTTTCTGCGCACACGCCCCGCTGTAGGTAGGGACCCTCTTTCTCTTCGATTTTGGTGTTCTGGCCCTTTTCTTTCAAGGTTTTGTCTTACTTGGGCACATGCTTAAATGTTCATTTTGATTACCTAGGTGTTTCTCTAGGTTATTTATTGAAAATATAAAGTTCTAGAAGAATTTCAGGCTTTTGCCCTGATTCGAGATTTTTCGCCCTGGTCGGATTTTCCCAGATCCTGCTTGATTTCCGGCTAGACCCTTGGGGTTCGGGATTTTGGGTCTTCGCGGATTTCCGCATGAGACGAATTTTCCCAGATTCCACCCAATCGTCGGCTTCCTGGGTTTTTTGATTGACCTATTGTTTGCATTAATGGCTTCGTACGTGCTCTAGGAAGTGTATTTAACCTGATTCTGAGATCTTTTGTGCCATTATGTTAACTATTTTCCATCTTTTGAGTATAGAAGCACTTTCTTGCGAGTGTCTAGTTGGGATTTTGGGGACATTTGGCTTTGATTTGATTAATTTGGTGGGGATCTCTTGTACTTTATTGCCTGGGTTTGTTGTGGACACCATTGAGCTTCGCGTTTGCTGCTTCTGAGACCAATTCCCACTTTTTAATGGTATGTGTTTCATTGCTTTGCTTTGAATTAAATTATGACTAGGGCTTGTGGGATTTGCATTCCTATGTAAGTGTTTATTTTTTGCTAGGGTTGTTCGGTATTGCATCCTTTGTCATCTCCCAGGCTAGTTTTAAGTTCATGTACCCGCCTGCATTTTAATGAATCTCGCTTGAGAGTGGTTAGTAAACCATGGTAGTGACTCAATGGTGGAACAACTAAATTCAGAGCTGGCCTGTGCGTTAATGGCGGATGGTGAGGTTTGAAATCTAGGGCAGGGCCATGTCTAGTTATTTCATCTTAAGATTGACCTAGAATGCAAGAAATATTCATGAAAGGCCCATCCCTAACTTGCCTTAAGTTAAAGTTTTTGAAATCCATAGTTGGTTCGGTATCTGGGTGAAATCTTGATTCAGCGTCATAGTTCAGGATTATCCATCCCTTTCAAATTTTATTCGCCATGACACTATCGCTCTTACACCGACGGAATTCCTTGTGCATATCGGCCGGTGAGATCTTTGCTTTTGCCAAGACATCCATTCCTCAGTGAGATCTCATATCGATCACCCTGTGTTCCACCGAGGGGCCTTCTTAAGTTCATGACTTGTCGCTATGATGGTATTGTTCCTCACACCAAAAAAACCCCCTTTGTTGTCAGCAAGACAAGCCCTAGTCACCAAGATGTCATAGCGGGCCCCAAAAGCCTTACCGATCTTCCATCTGTCGCTGTGACTTTCGCTTTCGGTGAGACCTTTCACCGAGCTTTGTTCCTTTCAGTCGGGGAGATGTCCATCTTTCGCTAAGACCCTACCGTGAGATTCCAACTCTTGCCGATACTTCACATGATTCGTTGTAACTACCAGTGTTTGCCAAGATGTTGTAGTGAAGCCTTCTTCTCTTAGTGAGCCCAGGTCTTTTTGCTGAGACCTCTAGCTAAATCCAAACCAAGCCCTAGTCAGTAGGATATCGCAACTTTGCCAGGACTTCCTATTGATAAACTATTGTCTGACTGAAGTGATTGTTTAAACCCACCAATTGGCGAGACATGAAACATTCACCAAGACCCTTCCCCGACCACTCGAGTTATACTAATAAGATTGCCATATGCGCCTTTGGCAGGACTCTGCGGACTCGCTAAGACATTACATAGAAAAATTAGTTTGGCTGAAGTGATTAATTAAACTTTGAAAGTTAGTGAAAAATGGCCGATTCACTGTGACTTTATATCGAGAACATCTCTCATCAATGTGACTTTCATGTCTGCTTTCGGTGAGACATGTTCCTTTTGGCATGACCTCTTTCTGAATAAAGTTTGTTTGGCTGAAGTATACTTGTTTGCTTTGTTGAGGGTTTCCTCCGGTCACCAGGATGTTTCACTGAACCCGTAAGTCTTAGTGAAACCTATCCTAGTGATTTCCTTCGGCGAGACTCCCGAATGTCACCGAGACTTCTCCGCAAGATCTTAACTAATGTCAAAATCCTTCATTCCAGGAATTCTCGTTGGTTTGAAACTTTTCCTTGACCGTGGATGTCTGCCAGGTCCAGATTTCTCTGAAATCCGCCATCTCCCAGATTTTCTGAAGTCTCCTATCTGACTCATTCTTCGCGGGAATCCATCCCTCACAGATTTTCCCGAAATCTGATGAAATGTAAAGGAACATGAAATAATTGGATTCGTTTATAATTTGTGATGCATTTAATGATTATTTCATGTCATATTTGGATCTCCCTTGTGAATTTATTGATGAAAAATGATCAAGTTTAAAGATTAAGTAGGTGTTTCTTGGTTACTCTGTTAGAATCCGATCGGTCTGGAATTTCCCAAAATTCCTCTCTGGCCCAGAGTCCGTGAATGGTCTTGAAAACCAAAATATGTTGTGGTCATTTTATATGAATTTTAATAGCGCCTGGACTATATGAGATGCATTCTAGTGGTGTTCTGATGAAATGACCTTGCTTTCATGTGGTTTTTATTATGTTTTCATGTTGAGTACAGGTTGAATCTAGCAAAGGAACAACTGGTTCCTCATTATTTGATGCGGAGAGGATCAGGCTGGACATTAAGAGCAAGGTCTCAGAGAGTATGATCACTTCTGTCTGGTCAGAAGTCAGTGATACGAATGTTGGCCTCTGGGACTACGAGGAATTTAAAGAAAGAATGGCGGTTGAGGATCTTCCTTTGGTGGCCAGGAGAATGAAAGAGTTAGGATTGGTGTAATAAGATTTTTGGATTTGATTGTGTTTTGGTTTTTCACATCAATGTTTCGAATCATACTACATGATCCATCATCAGGATGAAAGAGAGCTGGAGGAGAAAATGGATTGTTGCAGACTAAAGCAAGCTAAAAAGAGAGAGAGGGGGGGACACAAGGAAGGAGGCACACGGTTCGAGGTTGGGGGTGGATTAAAAAGAAAAGCAAAGGAGCAAAGGAGAAGATAAAGAAAGCGAATGAACTCCAGATAGCACCTTGAAGAGGGAATGAAGAATGAGATAATTTAAAACAAAGAAAGTTGTAAAGGAAACACCATAGAGAATTAGAGAGTAAAAAGAAAACTAGAAATTGAGCAATCAAAAAGGTTCAGATAAAGATGATATAAAGAAATTGTAATAGTATAAAGAGAAGAAAAGAAAATTATATAAAGAATTTACCTCTATATAAGAAATAAATAAATAAATTTGTATGAGAGAATTATATAATTCTATGTAAAGAAATATATAAAGAAATAAATTTATATAAGAGAATTATATAAAGAAATTTATTATGATAAAAATTTAAAATATAAATATTATATGATGTTTATTAATTAAAATATATAGTTTCTATTAAAATAAAATGATAATGATAAATAAGAGAATAAAAATAAAAATAAAAATAAAACTAGAATGATAAATATAATGGAAAAACAAATAGAATAAAAATAGAAATAAAGAAATACAGACAAAAAATAAAAATGATATAGGTATTAATCAAGGAAAAAACAAAATAAAATGAAGAGAGAAATAAAATAAAAAAGTAAGAGATAAACAAACCAAAATGAGATGAAAAGAAAAATAATGAAATAAAAATGAACATAAGAATGAAGAGATAATAAAATAAAATAAAAAAATAATAATAATAAAGAATAATGAAAGAAATTAACAAAAATAAATTAATAACTAAGAAAAATAAATAACATAATAAGTAAAAATGAAAGCTATAAAAGAATAAATTAGAAATAAATAAAGAAATAAAGAAAAATGGAGTAGGAATAAATCAAAGATAAAAACAAAATGAAATAAAGAAAGATAAAATAAAGAAAGACTAAAATTAAAATTAAAGAGATGAGCAAACCAAAATAAAATACAAAGAAAATAAAAATACAAATGAAATGATATGAGTATAAAATACAATAAAAATAAAATAAGATAAAAATAAATTAAAGAATAAAGAAAGAAAATAACAAAATAAATAATAAATCAAGTAAAAACTAGGTAAAAACAAAATGAAATAAAGAAAGATAAAATAAAGAAAGACTAATATTAAAATTAAAGAGATGAGCAAACCAAAATAAAATACAAAGAAAATAAAAATACACATTAAGAATAAAATACAATAAAAATAAAATAAGATAAAAATAAATTAAAGAATAAAGAAAGAAAATAACAAAATAAATAATAAATCAAGTAAAAACTACAAAAGAACAAAAGTAAATTCAATGAAAAATGATAAAAATAAAAATTGAAAATTAAAAATAAATAAGTAAATAAAATAAAATAACTAAAAAATGATAAATAGAGAAGATTTTAAGATAAAAAGTCAAAATAAAATAAAATAAAATGATATTTGTTATAAAGCAACCAGTAAAAACACTGCAAAATTTAAATAATAAATTAACAAAGATGTTGGAAGATAAACTAGGAGTAAAAGAAAAACTAACTAAAACTAAGAGCAAGGACCCAAAACAAGAAGGTAAAGTGATAAACCGAAGAGAGCAGGATAAAAAGGGGGGGGGGGAAGAGGACAATCGACAAAAGAGGGGGCGGAAAGGCCCAAAAGAATGAGAAGCAGAAAGGAAGAAACAACAAGAGAACCCACAAGGAACAAAGGGGGAACGAAAAGGAAAAAGCGGGGGACAGTCAAGAGTGGTTAAGATGGTGGTTTCTAAGATTGGATAACAAAGGTTGCCAGGAACAGCTAAGATTCCAACCCTCATCATGATTCAAGTTGGTGGGATGATTGCTAATTACGATGGCTTCCTTGAGTTTTCTCTTAAATAAGTTGTCTTCTTTGTATAAAACTTGAAAGTCTTCTAGAAAAATGTGGTGTTTGGTGAAAGAAGAGTGCTCTGCAAGAGCAAATTTGAAGACACGATCATGCTTGATGTCTGCACTATGCTCTTTGATTCTTGTCCTAAAAGAGTGACCCGTTTCCCCTATATAAGGGGTGCCACAAGAGCAAACAACCTTGTAAACACCAGATTCAAGAAGGATGTCTTTAGGGTCCTTAAGAGAAGGAATGAGGTTTCTCAAAGTCGAAAAGGGCTTGAAGGCACAACGAAGTCCTTTTTTGAGGAGGATCTTGGAAATTTTAATCCACCTTCAAGGTGCTATCTGGAGTTCATTTGCTTTCTTTATCTTCTCCTTTGCTCCTTTGCTTTTCTTTTTAATCCACCCCCAACCTCGAACTGTGTGCCTCCTTCCTTGTGTCCCCCCCCTCTCTCTCTTTTTAGCTTGCTTTGGTCTACAACAATCCATTTTCTCCTCTAGCTCTCTTTCATCCTAATGATGGATCATGTAGTATGATTCAAAACATTGATGTGAAAAACCAAAACACAATCAAATCCAGAAATCTTATTACTCCAGAGTCAGGATTGTCGCATGTGGTTGGTTTCCCTTCAATAGTGCAGTGTTATGAGCTTGTCCTAGAGTGCGCAAGGCACTATGATCAGGACACACAGAGGATAATTGGACCTCAAGGGAGAGTTGTTGCCAATCTCAATCTGGTCTCCATTGCTCAAACCTTCGACATGCCAGATAGATCTCATGTGGTGGGATTCACCATTGAGGTAGCTTAGGAGTTCTATGATGACCAAACTGTGAGATCATAGTAGCTGATCAACTCTTGGCTAGAGAAGTCCAAGTCACACTACTCCAAATTTCCCAAATAGATTTTTAGAGAAAAATTCAAGAGGGAGTACTATGATGCCATCACCTTTCTTAGCAGGGTGCTTGGATTGAAGAGTGCTGGTAAATTTGAGAATTGGATGTGCCATGCGATTGTGAGGATGGAGTAGGAAAATGTTAACTACCATTGGGCAGTGGTCATCAGCCAAGTAATTCATCAACAATTATCCAATGTGTTGCAGACGAGGACCTTCACGATGACTTCCTATTTGGTCTATGCATTGGCTAGATTCCACCCTTATAGAGGACTGGATACAAGAGGCACCTTTGGACATGATATTATCTATGAGGTTTACCCTTAGTTGTATTTGGGAAGCTCAAACTACAGGAGGGCCAATGATGCATTTACCATGCATATTACCAGAATGCTTCAGGAAGTAGTGCATGTTAGAATTTTAGATCAAGCCAAAGAGCTCATCAAGAAATATGGAGCTTGGTTCATTCAATTCCCAACCTTCTCCTATATACGGATTGATGGCTACTAGGAGGCCCCATATAGACTTCCAAGGTATCCCACTAATCACATTATATTGTTGGAAGTCACCCGATAGATTTGTGACTTTGATGCCATTGTCAATAAGGACAAGCACAAGACTGGATTTGGTGGGGATTTTCCCCTAAGGATTGGCACTGGAGAGGTGTGTCATTCCATTGATTCCGCCCAAGATTTAGAGGAAGAATTGAGTGCTTTTGGTTTGTCTCTCCACTCTAGGAGTCTAGATTTGATATTACAGGTGGGGCTCAAAAGAAGGCCAATAGAGAATATAGCCATAAGGTGAACTTAGAAGATTACTGGGCCAACTGCAATGATGAATTCGAGGTCCGAAAGAAGAAATTCTCCTGGCTCCCAGTTGAGTCAATTCAATTATATAATGTGAGGGTAGTTCCTGACCAATTGGAAGATGAAAACTTGATCCAAGATCATGCTTATGAGGCCATAAAAGATAAGCCGATTGGTGATATAGACTAGATAGAGGAAGAGCAGACAAAATTGGGACAATTGATGGATCTGGTACTCAAATTTACTAAGATGTGGCTCAAACACACTTTGTGGGAGTTGGAGAATAAGGGTGTACAATGCATGTACAACCTGATGGGAGATTTGGATCCCCATTCTACTTCTGAAGAATCTACCAAACAAGATCCTAAAGGCAAGGGTAAGTTGGACTCTCCTCTCAAAGTCAAGATCAGGGGTATACAAGAAACAAAGGTCCAAGAGACAGAAAAACAGAGAAGGCCAAAGGCCAAGAAGAGGACAAGGACCAAGAAGTCTGAGAAAATCCCTGAGGCTAGTAATCCTGTGCCCAAAAGAAGAATTGTCAAATTATTAGAAAAGGCTAGCTCCAAGGTTATAGAAGAAGTCCCCCCACTGGTGGTGGATATAGAAAGTTCAGAGGAGAAGGCCAAGGTGTATACAAGGAGGTCTAGGAATCCTTCTCCCAAGGATAGTACACCTAAAATAGGCCTTCCTCTGGTTGTCTCCCATGATGTGCAGCTTGATGATGTTCCTTCCACTCATGAAATCCAAAGTGAACCAGTTGAAGAGGAAAATGTTGAAGATCATCCAGATACTGAAGGCGAAGAATTCCATGAGGGTGATCTCCATAATGCAAAGGCTGAGATTGGAAAGGTAATGCAATCTCCCTTGGTTGCACATGAGGAATCTCCAGTCACAAATGAAGAAGTTCAGTCTCCTCCAAGGGAAGAAGAGGCAGAAAAGATCCCGTCACCCGAACATGAGAAGGAGCAGGTTGAGGAGGAAGAGGGAAAAATAGATGAAACTCCTGATGAACATAATTTGAGCAGAGAGGAACCTAGGGACCAACAAGAAGAAATGGGGTAGAGCTAGGTGCGATTGGAGCCCACTATTCCAGAATGGCTAGATGGAGAAATAAAGAGAAAGTAGGTTGTGGTAGATGATAGTCCACCGGATTGGGATGCACTGCTAGCCAAAATGGGAAAGGATAAAGGTAAGAAGAAAGCTAGGGTGATCTCAAGGGTCGAAAGGGACAAGGCACATAACAAAATTGTTCACATTGCCACCCCTGTTCTAGAAAAAAACAAAGATGATGTAGTTGGGAAGGATTACAATATTCAAACCTTCAATTTAGGGCCCACATTAGTTGAACAGGATATTGAGGACTATGAGATCTCTAGTACTATTATTGTGGATAGGTTGAGGAAGGAGATAAAGACCAAGCATGAGCTAAAGAGAGAAAACAAGAATCTCAAGAAGTGCTTGGAGGAATTGATGAAGCCACTACAGTCCATTAGTCCTTCTTCCTCTGCTACCAATCCTCTGCCTCAAGAGACCATAGCTGAGCTAGAAAAGATGAAAGCTTCCACCCTTGCCACTGTGAATTGGTTGAAAGGGGTGCAAGAAAAGGGTGATGAAGCTATTAAGGAGATTTTATCAACTGGGAAGGATGCTTTCATTGCGATTGAATGGTTGAAATAGGTGTTGGTGCAAGATAAAGAAGATACGAACATCCTTCTGCAAAAAAACCAAAACTCTAATGGAGTACACCCGAGACAGATTGGTGAGTGACGGGATCCTTCCTTCTTCCAAAGCTACTGAGCCATGGGAATGGTTTGAAGTGTTGCAAATCAGATAGAAAGTGTTGAAAAAGATTTACAAGCAGAAGAAGCAGATTGATGACACCCTAACCAAGGTTTACAATGGTTCCATTACCTTCTTTGAAGTCATGACGGGAAGAAGAAAGATTGTGCCTAGGTATTTGAGCCTGGAACAGTTGAGAGGATGGTGGCATGAGGTGTACGCACCACTTGATGATGGTTCTGTATTTGAGCACCAACTAGATGATGTGGCCACCTACCTTGCAGTTATTGATAAGCATATGACATATAAGGTAGACTGGGATAGGTGGGTCAAACACTCAAGAGAGGAGATTGCATCCATTGAGAGGTGACTTAGGGTTCTGCCAGTACCACCTATAGTTGACTTAGATGAAGCCTTCTTAAAGCTACATGGAGGGTTAGTTCAGAGAAAAGATAATAGGGGAAGGAGCTAATGATAGGCTGCAATGTGACCCATGCTTCCCTACTATCTTCCCTCACATCGTCTGAGCTGCATCATGGATCTAGGGCCGACTCCGATGGGATGTGCATTGAATGAGTGTTGACTCACTTCAAAGACTCTCTTGGCAGGGTTGTTGTGTCAAGTTAATGCTACGAAACCCTTGCCTGACTGACATTTTCTAGGGAATTCTATATATTGGGCGTTTCACCTCTTTGTAAAGGGTTAGAACAGTTGGAAATAGTTAGAAGGATTGGAGATAATAGTTAGATAGTTTTAGTCAAAAGTAGAGTAAGTTAGCAAATAGTTTCCCTCAAGCAAATATTGTAACAGAAAGCTAGGATTGTTGCTACAGTGGACAAGTTGAATACAAAATGACATTGTGATTTGGTGCCATTCTTGTTTTCTTTTGTTTTTGCATGGTTCTTGTTATCTTATCTTTAAAATTGCTTCGAGGAAGTTAGTACTAGGATTATATTAGATTCAATAACATTTGTGATCTAATACTTGAATGTTGTAGCAATCCTTCAGTCCATACTTTTCACAACCAACTAATTGTTAGTTTCTTTACAAAGTTAGCTTGGACTCCATATTCATTGTGATTAAGTTCTATTGTGAAGATTTTTTCACTTCAGCTGCAATAGGGTTGTTTGAATGAATGTTTATGATTTGAAAATCTTAACACCTTAGAAGATTGCACTGTTCTCTGTAAGATTGTAGATTTATCTGGGTCTAGTAGAGATTAGTTTTGAGGGATTGGTCCATTTTGAGTGTTGGTTATTTTCATTATTAATCTTAGGAGTAGTATTAGATTTAGAAATCTCTCTAAAACCCTTTTCCTTTTTCCATTTCTTTAATTATTGGGTTAAATATACGATTGAGGCATCATCAGATTATTAGATCTGATAAAATTGATTCAACATTTTGCTTGTAGTAAGGTCCCATTGTGATTACTAGTATTTTCACATTTCGTTACTGAGTTGTTTATGCACTGTCAAGACCTGACATTAGAGACCTTGGGGTTTTTTCTTGAGGCTTGCCGATAGAGATTTACCTTTGAAGAGAGATAGGATATCATATTTTGTCTGGCTATTATTGTGCAGAAAACATGATCAACAAGATGCTCATCAAGAAAAGAGTCATATGTGGCTTGATTATCTTTTGATGTAGTCATCTTTGAAAGAAAATCTGCAACAACATTGGCCTTTCCTGGTTTATCCACAATGATTATGTCAAAATTTTGCATCAACAATAACCATCTTGCTAGTTTACCTGTGATCAGAGGTTTATCCATGAGATGTCTAATGGTTGCATGATTAGTGTGCAAAAAGATTTGATAGCTTGTTATGTAGTTCTTGAATTTGTTCAGGGCATAAATCACTACCAACATTTCTTTATTTGTCACTGTATAGTTGAATTCAACTCCTTACAAATTTTTGCTGACAAAATAAATGACATTTTCAATAGCTCCTTCTTTCTATCCTAAGACTACTCCTATGGCATAATTTGATGCATCTGTATGGATGTGGAAAGGAAGCTCCCAATTAAGTCCTTTGAGTATAGAAGCATGAGTCAAGGCTACCTTCAAATCAGAAAAATTCCTTTTCACAATCTTTAGTCCACTGGAATTCAACATCTTTAGTGAGAAGAGTATACAATGGTGCTGCTATTTTGCTAAAATTATTGATGAATTGCCTATAATAGCCTGCATGGCCCAAGAAAATCCTAACATCCTTCTATTTTGTAGGTGTGGGAAAATTTGTGATCACCTCAATCTTCACAAGATCTATTTGAATTCCTTTGTGAGAGATATAGTGCCCAAGAACTACACCTTCCTACATCATCATGAAGAAATTTTCACTATTTAAAGAGAGATTTTGATCTTCACATCTTTGTAGGAATTTCTTGAGATTCTCCAATGCTTCATTGAAATCAACACCATAGGTGGTGAAATAATCCATATAAATTTCCATGCAATCATGAGAAATTTTGAAAATATGCCAATGACGACCCTCTAAAAAGTTGTAGGTGTATTGCATAAGCCAAATGGGAGTACCAAGTAGGCATAGGTCCCCCATGGATAGGTAAAATTGGTCTTCTCCTGTTCCTCTAGTGCAATTTGGATCTAGTTGTAGCCATTGAATCCATCTAGAAAAGAAAAGTATTGTTTTCTTGCAAGTGAGTCCAAAACTTGATCTATGAAAGGTAAGGGAAAATGGTCCTTTTTGGTGGTAGCATTAAGTTCCCTATAATCAACAAAAACTCACCATTTCCCTCCTTTTTTAGGCACAATCACTAATGGAGACACCCACTAGCAATCTAAAATGGGGTAGATAAATCCTGCATCTAGCAACTTTTATAGTTCTCCTTTTACAATTTCTCTTAGTGGAGGGTTAATACTTCTTTGTGACTGCCTCAATGGGGTGCAATCATCTCTGATATAAATTGTATGAGTGAAAAGATTAGGATCCAATCCCTTCATCTCATGATAGTCCCACACAAATGCGTGTTGGTGGGTTCTCAATAAGTTTTCCAATAACAATTACTGTTCTTCACTTAGTTTACTGTTAACATTCAGATAGTTTCCTTCTGACACATGTACTTGTGTAGTTGAAACTATCATAGTTGCTTCATTAACACATGGTACCTTGAGTTCATATGGAAGAAATGTATGGGACATACCTATTGTTGCAAGAAGTCTATCTGTAGGAAGAGTGGTTGCAGGAAGAGTGGCTGCAGGAAGAACATCTGCAAGAACAATGGTTGTAGGAAGAGTAGGAAAAAGTGTCTTGACTGGAGTAGTAGAATGAGAAGGTGATGCTTCCTCCAATTCACAATGGTTTTGAATGATGTTAACCAATAATTCATATTCATCTTGAAGCTGCATGAAGGAGCTTCTGCCTAACATCAGAAGTTGCACCACAAAATTAACTTCCTCGGCCTCTTCACAAACATGTGGCCACACAGGATTATCCTCATCATGGGATGGTTGAGGAGGATAAAGAACAAATTTTTTGGTACTCTTCCCATCAAAAATGGTCATGTCACCTGATTGACATCCAATATATGCATCTATAGTTGCTAACCATGGCCTTCCAAGAATAATGGGATATCCGCCTAGTGTAGCTTTAGGAGAAAGAATCATGAAGTCTACTGGGTACTCCTAGGAGTCTAGAATCACCACAAGATCCTCTATTATACCATCAGGCTTAACAATAGAACTATCAACAAGCTGTAGGATGTCCTTGGTCATTACATTTATTACTGCCCCTAAATAAATTAGAGCATTCTTTATTTGAATCCCATTTATAACAACTACTACCACAGGACTACTTGGGTAATTGTACTTAGGGATAGTCACTTTTCCAAGCATGATGTTAGCTAGCTGTCCCACCACATGAAATAAAGTGGGGTCTTTCTTTTTCTTGCCTAGCTTCTTGAGGCATGCTTCTTTGATTGCCTTGCCATAGATTGGGACATCCTTTATGGCCTGAAATAGAGGTATCTGGACACATATATGCTTTAGATGATTTGAGATATCAAAGGTTGTGTCCTCCTTTTCTTCCTTCTTCTTGGCATCTTCTAATATATGAGGAAATGGTGGTTCTTGTTCAGTTTGCTTGAATTGGACTAGTTCAAGATTTTTAGGTGCACTTGGCTAGATGTCACTTACACTCACAACATATGCAGGGAATTGATTTGAATTAGCAAAGTATACAGACTGTTGTTGTAGTTTGTTATTTGGATTTTCTGTGGCTTGAGCTAGTAGCTGAGTAGGTTTAGGTGCATTTGAGCTTGAATTAGCAGCTGGAGGCATTATAACAGGCTACTGGGGCTGAGAAGGTGGCTGCATGTAACTGGTTATCTAGGTAGGCCATTGTTTTCCTCCCCTCCATTAATTCTTTTGTTGTCAATTTGCTAGAGGTGGCTTCCAATGCCCTTGAATTTGTTGTTAATTCCCCTGAGGTTGCTACCACTGGGGTGGAGAGTTTTGATGATTTGGCCAAACATTTGGAGGGTTACCCCAAGGCTGTGGTGGATATCCTCCATAGCTTGATGGATATGGTGCTACCATTGGTTACTAGATAAATATGAATTGAAATATGGCCCAACATAAGAGAGTGGATCTAGTGGCATACCTTGTCTTGGAGCCCAAGGCCTCCTTTGTGCAACATAGTAGACTTGATCTTCTTCAATTTGAATTGGCTTGAACTTAGATGCAATCTGCTTGCCTTCAATATTAGCTACCATCTTGCATTTGTAGTCATTTTTTTGTCTATAGTGGGGGCAATACTTTTCCAATATTGCCTTTACCTCCTCTTGCTTCTTCTTGGCCTAAAGTGTATCTAGATGAGTAGCTAGATTGTTTATAATGTCTTGCTTGAAGTGTTTCAACAAATGAGTAATCTCCATTCTTGAAACTCCACTGGTAGATGACTTACCCATGGAAGATTGGTAAGCTCTACCTTTCTTTGAAGCTACCCTAGAGTATTTCTAGCATATTTTCTTAATATCCTCCCAAGGAACTTGGGAGATATCTCCTCCTCCCATCAAGTCCAAGGCATCAATGCTTTTGTCATTGATTCCTCTTAGGAAAAACAACTTTTGTGAGTCTTCATTGAGTGTATGGTGTGGATATTTTTTTAGGGTAAAATAGAAACCTTGCAATATAATCCTCTAGACTCCCATCTTCCTTTTTCTGCATCCTAAAAATTTCACCTCCTCTCATGTCATTGTCCCTGCAATACTCCTTGTATTTCTCAAGGAATTTTGTCTTCATGTCTTCCCAAGTTTCCACAATATCTCTACCTAGGCTCATGAACCATCTTAATGCAACTTATTTCAGAGTGGTAGGAAATAGCATAAGCCTATGGGCATTGGTGGTATTGTCATAACTCTTACAGAGTATGTCAAACTATAAAAAAAGGTATCAGGATCTTCTGTGACAAGTCCATAAAACTTGGGGAGTGCTGAAGCAGGGATATTTTTTATGTTGTAAACTTCATTCTGATGGGAAATGGGGAAAGGGAAATCTGGTTGGTTAGGTCTTTTCCTATTTGCATCCCCCATTCCTCCTTGATGTAGTTCCAGAAGAAAGGGGCTCTCAAACTGATTTTGGTCTTTTAAAGGAAACTTCAGAGCTAGTCAGATTAGGAAATGCATCACCAAAGGGGTGTGGATCTTCTTCTTCTTCTTCTTCTCTTGGTAGGTTCTGATATTCAACTAGCTGGAATAGGATTGTTAGGAAGGAATCTCCCATAAGCATCCCTTCTCCTTCCTCTATGCATGCAATATAAACTCACTATCAACCAACTCACACAAAGAATTGGAAAAGAATAAGGGGGGTCATTACTTAATAAATGAGGGTATACTAAGAACAACTTCTAGAAACACTACAACAATAAAAACTACCAATGACTCCAAATAACTCCCTAGTTTGACACCATCCTCGACAATGGCACCAAAAATGTTGGCCTCCTACAATGATTCAACAACTAGGCCTTTACAATTGTGATTTAGAGATTGGACATCTAACTTGAATAGCTATTTCAATCATCATGAAGGTGCATTTAACTTGTCAACCTAGGGACGTGAACTTGAAATGGGTTAGCACAATATGTGTACTAGGAACTCAAAGTAGCCATTTTCATTCTACAACTATGAAAGATGCAATGCTGAAAGTAAATTGCTTGGAAAGGAATAACATAAATGTTGAACATCAACCAAAAACATACTAAGCTTGAAATGCATGACATAAATGAAAATATGAACAACAAACAAAAAACTACTTTGTCTGCTTTGGTTGCAGGAACAGTCACATAATGAAATTCTAGTGGTTGCAGGAACAGTCAACACCAAATTCTTAACTAACTACTGAACAAAAAGTAACAACTAGGCTAAACTAAGCTAAGGATGGATTTCTCACCAAGTGGTCCCCCTTGGATGAGTATCCTCTACTACTAATGAAAACTTAGATTCTCAAACTTAGAACTTCACTTTATTCATCATAAAACATTAGTACAATAAAGCAGTGTATCATTGAAAGCTAAGAATGCAAGTACAATATTAGATTGCGTACCATTTTGAAAAGGAGCATCTAATCATTATTTATACTACCAACTAGGCAATGCGGTCAACTCCAGGAATTGGGATGATGCCAATTTAGGGAAAGCAAAGAAAATGAAGAGGCAGTTACGTGCACATGGAATCTGGTCAGATGTGTCCACATATTTAGCACAACAGTAATGCCAATAATTGCTCAAAAAAATTAAATTCCACTACAAGGTGGTTACATTTGATTTGTATTGGGAATCTCCTTTCGTCATCCTCCTTTGACCTTTGAACGATTCTCTTGCTAGACATTATGGTGTATGCCTAGCTAGCGGTGTCTTTCTCAATTTAGTATCTTCAAATTATATCTGCATGGCAATGTTAGCACACACAATAATTGCATATCTATAACTACCTTAAAGAAAATTCATTAACCACATGAAAAATTAATATAAATAGTACATATAACATGCCAATGTCATTAAAGATTTACAAAAATAATAGTAAGCCCAATCTCTATAGTTCTGAGGAAATATCATAAAAATATCAACACTTAACGTCAAGGTCCATGATAACTTCAACAAACAAATCATAAATTCTACCCAAAAATTAGACCATAAACTAGGCTCATTACTAATTAAACAACAATCAACCACCCATCAGTAGAAGGAAAAAAAAAAAATCCACAAGAAAAACAAATAAGGTGAACAAAGTAGTGACTAAAGAAGTTCTTTTAACATCCTTGCTTCTTCCATATCCTTTGTTATCACCTTATCATGCATCTCCATGATTTCTTTGACATCCTACATCGACACCACATTCTTATATAGATATTAGTTTAGTTTAGTGTTAATTTTTTTTTTTTTGATAACATCATAGTGTTAAGGTTAGTTGGAGAAAAGGGACATGACAATCCTTCCCCAAATTGCTTACCTTCAAGCGATTTTAGATTTGAGTGATAAAAATTCTCCACACCTTCCCATGTAGCATTTTCAAGTGGGAGATTATTCCAACATACCAAGTACTCCATGATGACCTTGTTTCTTAATCCCCCTCTCTCTCATGTCAATGATAACTTCAAGCTCCGAAATCAATTTACCTTTTCCATCATGTGGTGGAAGCTAAAAAATGAGAGTAATATGCTATCCAAGGACCTTTTTAAGGCATGCTACATGAAACACATTGTGATTTTTTCTTTTGTAATTTGTATGCAACTTATCCTATTCTCCTCAAGACCTTATAAGGTCCATAAAATTGTGTCTTAAGATTATTTTCTCCACTCCTCTTGAGAGAATATTTCCTATAAGGTTGTAACCTAGAGAAATGCCTCATCTCAAATGTCCTCTCTAAATGGTGGCAGTTAGCATCCATATTTTTTGATTTTGAGCATGTTGTAGGTTATCCTTGAGTGCATTAAAAATGTATAAACTTTGTTGAACCAAATCCCTAGCTCCTAGTATTCTACTATTCAAAATAATTAAATCCACAAAAAATGATGCATCTTATCCATAAAGTGCCTTAAAAGGTGTCATACCTATAAACATATGATATGTGGAGTTGTAGTGACACTCCCCAAGATAAATATAATTAATCCATGCTATTTGATACCTTGTAGTATAATTCCTCAAATAACCTTTGACCCAATTATTCATAATATCCATTTTTTCATTTATTTGAGGGTGTTAAATGGTTCTTGGATTCAACTCTATGCCTATCAATTAAAAAAGTTTTTTCCAAAATAAACTAATTAAATTTCTATCCCTATCACTCATAATTTTCACCAAGATATAACATAAATTAACCACCTATGGAGCCTTATATTATGATGATATAGCATAAAATAAGTGAAATTAGTATGTCCACAATCACCAAAATACAATCCTTACCATGTACTCCTAGAAGACTTGTGATAAAATCCATAGAAATTATCTCCCACTTTTGATTTGGAATTGCTAAAGGTTACAATAGTTATTTTTTATTTTATTTTTTTAACGAGGGGAATCAGGTGCAGCACGGCCCCCCATATAACCCCCCACCGCCGGTAAATTTTTTATCATGATCAGCAGTGCTGGCGGGACACACCAACCGGTACCATGGGAGCGCCGAAGAGTCGAACTCATGGTGGGCGCCCTGCGACAGGGAACACCTTAACCAACTGGGCTGGGACCGATGCCCCAACTAAAGGTTACAATAGTTCAATTACAAATACTTCTTGTAATTTTTTCTTGAGAGGTCAAACACTCCTTAACATTATTATGATATTGATATCATGATTCAACCATGTAGTTTATTGAGTCAAACTCACTGACCAATGTTTCACGAGTAGTGGTTCATAAGAACCCATCTCTCATGATAATGAATGGTCCACTTAGCACTCATTTCATCTAGGTGATTCTCATAGAGGTGAATCACTAGGCCTTCTTGGGAGGTTACCCATCTCAATACTACTTCAACTCAAGCACTCTTAACCATGGAGTTTTCTCCAAGTTTAAGTCCACTTAGCTTGCAGCTCCATAGATAAGTGCACTTGAGTTGGAGTAGTATTGGGATGAATGAACTCCTGAGAAGGCCCAATGATTCACCTCTATGAGCACCACCTAGATGCAATGAGTGCTAAGTGGACCATTCATTATCATGAGAGTTGGGTTCTTGTGAAGCACCACTCATGAAATATGGGTTAATGAGTTTGACTCGATAAACTACATGATTGAATCTTGATAGCAATATGATAATTTGACATGCTATGGAAAATACCTCCTAATTATCACTCTTTAAAATGCTTCAACATATCTCTCTTGATTCCCTTCTATTGGTGATCAAAGTTGTGCAAATAAAATCCCCCTTAAGTATGGATAATCTTCCAAGTGCCAAGGGGAAAGAGTATCGTGAAACCTTTGTTTAGTTTGGACGATTTAGGATTGACTATTGAGGTGGGTAAGAACTCCTTTACTTCTAGTTATGAAAGATCAAGGGAATTCCATAATGTGTTAGATTAATTGATAACACTACAACTGAATATTTCCTTGATGCACACTATACCCTTTATGTAATGTATCCCAATATTATATCACAATATGCCTATGTGCTAGTTTGAGAAACAAGGGTACACACCTTTAGCAATAGAAACCTTATCAGCCATGAAACTTAAAGAAACAAACATATCTACTCATATGGTATGCCTATTATAACTAAAATTTGAGAAAACTACCATACCACAACTAAAATAAAATGATTAAAATATTTTTTTGGTGTTGAGGTAATGAGAAGTGGAGTTTACAATAGATTGATGCCTATTCCAATAGGGCAATAAAGTCACGAATTCATACAAAACTTGTAATGATTGAAACCTTGATATGAAAACTTAATGACGATGTTATGGAAGATCATGTATACCATAATACATATGTCAAATAGGTTCTACTAATGCATTCTGAGCAACAACAAAAAGTATAAAATGTTTTATGAGTCTACTTGTTAATCCATAAATAAACCTAAACATTCCCTTCATTATTATGAAAAAACACTATGCAAAATATTTATAGAAGTTTTACAACCTTTTGGTTGACAAACTAATCATACGTATACATTTGGAAACAATCACAATATCAATAGAGACACTCACTCAATGTTGATTCCAAAATTTAAAATTATCTCTTCAAAAAATACAATGACTTCATTACAAGTCTCAATTCATTGAAATATAATCTATAGTGTCAAAAATTGTCACCCTTAACAATTTAACATTATGTTTCCCCCCCCTAAATTATTGGACTTAATTAAGCTCCTAATTTTCCAAGTTATGCATTCCAAGACCTAATTTTTATCCTTTTTCAAAATATTACAAGCATTGAATAAATGCAACCAATTGTTATTTTTCTCCTGACTAAGTGTGCCTTGGAAATTTAGGCCAAGAACCATTCACCCATAGGAAAATGGGTCCCCCTTCTTAGTGAGAACCCAAATTCAAATATCAAGTGTTGGATTTTGGAATCTAATTTTTGGGGAATTAGTACAATTTCCTATAAATACCTAGTTATTTTATCATTTGAAATCTAACAACAAGAACTATTTCTAGAAAACTATTGGAAAACTATGATTAAGAGAACTATTGAGAAAGTCAGGAGAAACATTTTAGAGCTTTATTACAATGATTCAAGATCCTAAAATCATGTCCAATTCTATGTGAGTTTATGTGTGTTCATGTTATCACTATTTTGTGAAGGCTAACACTTTTATAGGTCTCCAAATCATTCAAGCAAAGAAAGATCCAAATCCTTGAGGTGATTTGTATGAATTTAGTCTTCCAATGAAGCCATTAAAGGGTGGTGAGTTGCAACACTTTCATTTCATCATCCCTTCCTTTCAATTATCCATTTCTCATTCATAGTGCCATTGTGGAAGTGGAAACACTTACATAGGGTTTGACTAAGGAAAGCCCTAAATGGCCCAACATTTTCTCTCTTTTTTAATGTACTATAGGTTATAGTTTTAAAGAGGATTGAGGAAAGATTGAAGGAAAATTATCCATTGTTGCATTCAAATCCCTAAAATTTTTCAAGCTACATAAAATCAATTACACAATTTACTAATGACATTTTGAAAAATCTGTAACCTAAAATTAGGAGTTAGATCCAACATCAAAGAACTGCAAAATTAGTTTCAAGACCCCTCATCAAAGAATCATTCAACCATGGGTGACTGAGTCCCTCTACACATTCTAGGTCCAACTTTTGGTGACAGGTACACATCATCCAACACTTCCCAAATCCACTTGCAATCTATAGTTTCAATATGTGTTTTCTAGGATATTGAATTTTCATATTGGTTCATATAGTTCAATTAGGTTAATCATTCCAATTCATTTCTAAGAATCAAAAGGATTAGATCCAGGTTTGATTGACTCAAATTTGAGGTTGAAATTAAATCTTTGTATCTTATTGATTTGCATCCTAATTAAACCCTTGGAAAAGTGGAATTGATCCTAGGTTCTTTGTATTTAGGAATTACTTTTTCTTTTCTTTTAATGTTTCATTTTTGTGAACCTGATATTTGACATCATAGCTTTATGATTTGGTATCCTTTCAAACCCTAGATCTAGGTTTTGCATCATTTTGTCTTGCATTTCTCATTTAGGATTTCATATTTTCATTATAAAAAAGTCATAAAATCCCAAAAATATGATGTCCATATTGCATTAGGGCATGTTTCAGTCATTTAGATCAGATTTGTATTTCAAAATTGCATGAACAAAAAGTGTCATTTTATTCCAAAATTGTCATACATTTTCATTTGCATTACATTGGAAATTTTTAGAAAAATAGTCACTGTCAAACCTATTTGTAGATAGGAACAACAACCCTAAACAACAAAACAAATATTCATTTTTTTAGTTTTTAAAACTTTAAACAAGGACTTAGATTCCCTTGGGCGACCATGCCCTTGTACAGGTGCATCAATAGTCTTTTTCACACTTGTTTGTCTCTATCTGCTCAGTTTGTTTATACTTGCAGATCTCAATTTGAAATTCGTACCTACATATTCAAAAGAATTTTGCATTTAGTTCATTTGGTGAAAGAAATTGCATTGTTTAGGGTCAAAATTTGCATTAAAAAATATCATTTTAAAGTTTTTTGCATATTAGAATTAGCCAATTATTGTATTTCATATTTGAAATTTGCATTCAAACTTGTTCAAACATCATCAACATCATTGCATACTTTCATTTTGCATCGAATTGGGATACATTAAGCAAATTATGGAAATTTATTTACTATTACAATTGTTTGTAAGTAGAATCACATTCTTAAACAGTGTAGTACATGGTCAAACTTTCAACTTTCAGAACCCCTGACTAGGACCCAGATGCCCTTGGGCGACTCTATCCTATTATCTAGACATAAGTCAACTTTCTGTGATAGAATACTCTCAGGAGTCTCTATCCAAAGTTTTTCTTCACTTGTGGTTTAACAATATAAATGTCATTTCAAAATGGATAAGTGTTTTGATTTTCCTTGAAATATTTAGTTTATTTTTCAAGTTGTGTATTTGGTGATGACCCTAATTCTGATAATGACAATCATGATAATCCATCTCCTATTTTAAGTCTTTTTGATGTCATAAGTCAAGATGAAGAGAGCATGCATTAATTCATACAAAATTCCTTATGCAACCTTGAGAATAATGCATCCTTTTATCCTTCAATGCAATGCCCTACTACTCCATACCAACAACATCCTACCATACCACCACTTGAAATGTTCACTTTTTTACACCCCAAAAGTAAATCACAAAGCATACCTCAACCAATGCACATGGAAGCACCTATAAAAAATAATCACAAGGAAAGCACATCAACCAACCCTCCATCATATGAGCATAAAGTTATAGTCATATCCATCAATTTGGAACAAACTTATCAAAAAGGTTTTAGGATCTTGAGGGAACAAGGATGTGACATTAAGAATGAACATGAATTCCACTCTCTCTTGGAACAAACACCATCTAAAGATCCTAAAGGGATAGGTTACCAAGATCCTCAACTTTTACAACAAGTCATTACCCCATCAACCAAGAAGTATAAACTTAAGAAATTACCTTTCTTGCATCCTATGACTAAGACTGAAAATACCCTAGACACACTTCTCAATTTAGGACTTATCACTTTACCACCTATTCATGAACGAGAAGATAAGAAAGGAAAGAGTAAAAACATGTCTTATTGTGCATATCGTAGAACACTTGGACATCTTATTGATGAATATTGTGCTTCAAAGGGAAATTGAGAGATTTTTTGCCTTCCCAGGATCAATTTGAACATGTCATAGATTAACATTTATTTGTTGTGCTCCTTGCCATGTGGCAGTTATAGTATCATAACATATTAATTATCATTCATGGAGGTATAAACATAGCTTTATGAAATCATCTTTTATCTTGCAAGGAGCACCATACTGGGCTCACCTTTGTCCCTATGCTTCGGGGGAAAGCGATTAGTTAGCCATCTCCTAGGAGTATTCCTTCTATCAATGGATCCCTTTGTATCTCCTTAAAACGCTAGTGTAGGAAGTACACTAACATTTTAATGGGGGAATATAGTCTCTCACTCAATGTTTACATAAAAAATGGTCCCTTCTTAGTGATGATAGCATATATCTCCTAGGAAGTGTGACCTTTTCAACTGAAGTGAGCCCTTCTTAGTCCATGTGACGTGTCTCGTTTTTTGGTGATATTGGACTTTATGTGCCATAAGAGTGTGAACTTTCTTGGCATATGACATTCCCTTTGGTGGTAATGCTATATATAGTATTATCTAAATCATGAATTTCTCTTCTCTTGAATAGTCCTCTCTTGGTGGTGACATCATGTGATGTTCTTTAAGGTGTGACCTTCATGCATTAATTAAAGTCTCTTTGATTGATACCTTTTGTGGTGATGTTATTAAAACATCCCTTGAGGCTTTAAAATATTGGGATATTCATCCCACATGACATTAAACCTTGGCATATTCATCCCTTGTGATGTTAAACCTTATGATATTTGTCCCCTATGACATTAATCCTTATCATATCTATCCCCTGTGATGTTAAACTTTGGAATTTTTGCTCCACTATGCTCATGGGAGTTGAGTTTAGTGTAGCATTGACATAGCATCTTGTGGTACCTTATCAAGGTTATCAGGGAGTTATAAACTCTTGAAATGGTTTTTATTAGCACACCTTGTAGAACTAGTGTGCATTTTCCCATTTTTGCCACCTTGTTATGGGAACACCTTGTAGACCTAGTGTGTCTCTCATTTTACCTTGTCTTGGGGGCTCACCTAGTGAAAAATGGTCCTCACTAGCTTGTGTAGCTTCCTAGTTTATGATTCACCTTGCAATTATCATACTTTTTTATTATGTGAGTCATAAATGCATTTTTGTATGGGTCCTAGCATAATACAACTTGTTAGTCCATACCTTATTTTTGTATTTCATTTCGAGATTATATGTTTGTGTATGTTGTTTTGTTGCATATCATACATGTGTGTTACTTTGTGCTTATGTTGGATTTATATGGGATCTTGGATCTTGGGGGCTTGGCCATCTCCCTTGATCCTTAGTCATCCCATCTCTTTAACATTTTGTACATTCAAACCCCTCTTGAAATAGTTCTCTACTTTAATGTGAGTCTAAGTGTAAGTCCACACTCTCACTAAAGTGGGGGCTAAATGTAGTGTCAAAAATGGTCACCCTTAACAATTTCACATTATGTTTTGTCCCCCTAAATTATTGGAATTAATTAAGATCCTAATTTTCCAAATTATATATTCCAAGGCTTAATTTTTACCATTTTAAAAAGGATTGCAAGCATTGAATAAATGCAACCAATTGTTATTTTTCTCTTGACTAAGTGTGTCCTAGAAATTTGGGCCAAAACCCATTCACCAATGGGTGAATGGGTCCCCATTCTTAGCCATGACCCAAATTCAAATATGTTGGTGACATTTTAACATCCAAAATTCAAATATTAAGTGTCAACTTTTGGAATCTAATTTTTGAGAAATTAGTTCAATTGCATATAAATACCTAGTTATTTTATCATTTGAAATATAACACCAACAAGAACTATCTAGAAAACTATTAGAAAAATTATGATCAAGAGAACTATTGAGAAAGTCAAGAGCAGCATGCCAAAGCTTTATTGCACCAATTCAAGATCCTAGTATCATGTTCAATTCTATGTGAGTTTATGTGTGTTCATGTTATCAATATTTTATGAAGGCTAACACTTTTGTAGGTCTCCAAAGAATTCAAGCATTCAAGGAAAGCAAGATCCAAATTCTTGAGGTGTTTTGTATGACTTCAGTCCTTCAAGGAAGCCATTGAAGGGTGGTGAGTTGCAACACTTTGTCATTTCATCATTTCTTCCTTTCAATTATCCATTTATCATTGAAATTTCCATTATGGAAGTGGAAACACTTACATAGGGTTTGACTAAGGTAAGCTCCTAAATGGCCCAACATTTTCTCCCTCTTTCAATCTGAAGGTTATAGGTTTGAAGAGGATTGAGGAAAGATTGAAGGAAAATTCTCCATTGTTGCATTTAAAGTCCTAAAATTTTTCAAGCTACAAAAATTCAATTATAGAATTTACTGATGATATTCTAAAAAATTTGCAATTGAGAATCAAGAGCTTAGATCCAGCATCAGATGATTATATAATCAATTTCATGACTCCTTGTTAAATAATTTTTTTCCCATGGGTGACTGAGTCCCTTTGCACATGTGTAGAGTCTAAACTAATGTCTTGTAAACTTGGTAGAAACCACACAATTTAGAGGAATGATTAGCTGAATAGTCCACTCAACATTGTAGAATTCATTAAATTGTCAACCGGGGCTTGTAAACTTGTGATGGTACTGTACTATATGTGCCTTCAAAGACCTAAGATTACCTAGGCTATTCTATTTAAGCTATTCTACTTGTTGTAAAATTACATAAAAATATAACAATGAAAGAAATAAACTAACGCTAATGGCTATGTGTGCCTACAACATAATCTATAGTTGAATTATTGTTAATAGAGAATTACTAAAACTAACTCAAAACCATTCAAAACTGGTAATTGAACTTAATCTATCCTTTGGAGTACTAAAAGTCAATTGAATGCATTTATGCATATGAAAAAACATTATTGATAATCATAATATGAGAATCTATTTTAACTTCCATGCAATTTATGAAGTAATGACTAACAAAAATATATGTTAAACATAAGTAAAACAACTATAAATATAGTGAAGAATAGTTACCTTGAGTGGCATGCTCAAGTTGTTGTCTTCACTTAAATAAAACCAAATCTAAATCTTTAGATTCTACACATCCATATGAACTTTAAATTCATTCATTATGCATTCTAAAAGATCACATAGAATCTTGATCAAAATATTTTATCTAAGAAAACCATTTTTGAACAATCAACATGTCTATAGATTACAACTAAAAAATAAGAAGTAACTGATAACAAAATCCACCAGTATGAGATTAATTAAATAAATATCTAAAGACTCAACCACTGGCTATACATAGGCATGAGGGAGTTTATTATAAACACACATCTTAATTGAAATCATTAACTACAACTCCCTAGATATTATAGTATGTAATTAATATTGAATAACAAAAAAGAGTTCAAATGGAATTAAAACTCTACAAAATAGATTTGCACGTGTAACACATAATCAATTATCCAAAATCCTATCAATAAAATATTTCTTCTTCTTTAACACATTAAAATCCTATCAATTGTCATCATGATGCATGACTAACTCCATCGGGTGTCTCCACATGGTAGTTATTACACTCAGCTTATTTTGGAACTTCCCTTGTTTTGTTGTCCAAGACCTCCTTTGGTTGCGGGCTACAACTTCCAGTTGCTATGGGCTACAGTGTCTTCTTTTGCTACAAAAGGTTAATCCACAAAAGACATACACAAAGCTAACTACCATGTTTAAACATAGAATTCCAATCACATTTCATATATATACACATATAAATCATGCAATGCTACTATATCACAACTATATTTCTATTACTATAATTCAAGTCCAAGGTTGTATAATAAGCATAAAAATATAGCATATCATAGGAATATTTCTAAAATGATTGTCTAATAATGTCTGAAAGCGTTTATAAAAATATTAGGAAATTGACTAATAAATGGACTCATCACTCCCCCCAACTATACTTTTGCTTGTTTTCAAGAAAAAATCAGTAAGGGTACATATTGTAATGAGTGTAATATCCTTGAGGTCCATGACAATATTTACTCCCTTGATCTGCTTTAGATAGAACTCTCTATAAACTGCAAGTATCTTGATTTTGGTTTTCTCATCCTCCTCACATTCCTTCATCCTATCTCCTGTCCAATGCAGGACTAGATAGAGGAGAATAGGTGGTTGGAATGTGAGTGATATCCATTTATTTGCTTGATAAACAAAAATATCCATGTACCTTTTCACTCTTTCAATCATAGATATGAAGTTATATACTGAATGAGGTTCCTTCCTTTGCAACTCTGGAGTCAAACTATTCCACCTTTCTTGTACATATTTATAACAATTTTGAACTAACCTAATTTCTAGTGTTTCATTCTATTGTAGTCCTATATCCTTACCTTCATAATTTTCTTCCTAGATCCTTGTGTTTCAGGAGTTGTAACCACTTGTCTATTATCTCATTAGGATCTTTGGACTCTTTCCTCACTGAAAGTGCAACTGACTTTTCTCTTTCTACATACTCCTCCATGAGTTCACCTCTAAATTTTTCATTTCTAAAATAGGATGCTAAAGCTCTTACTTGAAAATCCCCTACAAAAATTAAGGGATTCCATTGTGCATCCTCTGAAGCCACATAATTGTGCAGATAATACTCACATAGTTGGTCTTGCTCATCAAGGGTAGCATCAACAAAAATATGGAGAAATTCAAACTTACTACTCATAGAAACTTCTTTGTTACTGATCAACCTACAAAATTGAAAACTTAGGAATTTTTTGTGGAGAAACAAGGAATATGTTTTGGTTGGGGGTCTACACTTTATAATTTGGGCAGCCTTATTTTCCATTTCTTCCATTCTGACTACCATTTTACTCTATTTAGTGTCCTTAACCTCCAACACTTTGGTGTGCTCTGTAATCAAATTTTCTTTTTCCTTTCTCCACTTTTCTTTCTCCTATGACAATCCATTAGTAATCTTCCATAGTTGATAACCAAGAGACAAAATTGTGTGGTGAATTGAGGTTTTTTATGGTAGGAGGTTTCTGATTTTCTACTGCAAGTTCTCCATCCCCTATTTTGGTCATGGCCAATTATGCGAGTAGGTCTAGCTTTGCACCATGCCCATATGTTTGCAACTTCTCCTCCAATTCTTGTATTTTTGTCTCCCTTTCTTTGTCTCTCTTCTCATAACTCTACACTAGTTCTTCTAGATGTTTAATTCTATATAGAGCTTCCCAAAGCTTCTTTCTAACATTTCTATTCTCTATAAGCATTCCCTCATTTTCTAAAAACTATTCATTACCATCCCTATACAATCATAGTCTTCGTGAGTAGGGATTTATGGGGTTTTCTTTTGTGTTTTCTTGGCAACAAATACATCTTCTAAGTTTGAATTAGAAGTTGTGGATACATACCTCTTCCTCTTTGTAGGTGTATGCACATTTATAGAGATTTTTCCTTTTGTTTCTAAGTCTATTTCAACCAACATCACATCCTCTTCTTGATTTTTCTTTCCCTTTGTCTCTTTTTTATGTTTTTCCACACTTCCCCTCATAACACCTTGATTTTTTAGGTGTCTTGACCACCTTGGGGTAGGTTTCTCCTTTTGAAAATCCTTCTTTTTTTCTGTGTTTTGGAAGGTGTGGATGTTTTGGATGTACTACCTCTTCTTTTCTTGGATTTAGGCATTTTAGGGGAAGATGGGATTTCTTCTACTGTTGGTGACCTAGACTCTGTCACATTGTGCTCCTCAGGCTCACCTTAGCTATAGGTAGGTGAAGCCATAGGTGAGATAGGAGAACCTCCTCTTGTAGGTTCAATTTGTGGTTCTAGGGTTTCAAGTACTGTAGGTGCCTCAAGTAGACTATTAATATCTTGATAATTCACAAAGTCTTCCTAGGATATCTAGGGATATTAAATTCTCATGCAACTCTTTGCTAATAGGGCTATTAAATAGTGACGTGATAAAGTTGTATCACTATGCTTCCTCTGGTATTCATAGGCCATCCTTTTTAGCATATTAGAGAGGAAATTGGGCATATTTACTAGTCTATTATGGTGAGATGATTAAGTAATTTGAAATGTATAGTGTATAGAAAGTTGTATCTACCATCACAAGTAAGGAATCTAATCATAGTGTAATGTCATAAAATTGCACCCCTTGCAATTTCACATACATTCTTGTATCCAATTTAGTGTCCACTCCCTTAGCATTTGTGTAGGTTCATTTTAGCCCCTACATTATCCTTTTCCCCTCTTAGGATGCTCAAGACTCCTTTTTCAACAACTACCCTTGTGTGTTAGCTTTGCATCAAACCTTGTACTTTTCCCATTCTTATTGTTTTGTAGCATGATGCATCTAGAAACTAGTGCATCATGCGGACATCCATGCACCGTGCTAGAGTCTTGTGGAATTTTGATGTTCAAACGACCATTTCTGAGTGCCTTGCCACTTTTTAGTTACTTGTGTCAGTGGTAACAACCTAGGACACCTTGTAATGGCTTAGGAACTTCTTTTCCCTCCTATTCTCTCTTTAAATACTATCTTTTCAATTCATTTGGTCTTCCTCTAGCTTCTCTCTAGCTTCTTCTTTGCGTCTCTCTTGTGCATACTCCCATCTTGATCTTTCTATATTTCTTGCGCAACTCTCTACAACTCACTAAAACAACACTCTCAAGCTCTTACAACACTCTTTGTAACTCTCTTAGCTCTCATAACGCTCTTTCTCTCTTTGGCTTTCTTAAGCCTTGTAGGTGATATCTTTCTTACCTTGTATCTTTGAGAATCTTTGGATTTCTCACATCCCCTATCTACTACATCTATATTTCATGATACGGGTTATCCCCCTTGAGCGGTGTTTTCTTTTATCACTCTTTCCTTTATTTAATTTTTGCTTATTGTTTCTCTCTATTTGTCTATGGAAGTGGGAAGACCAAAATGGGGGTTTGACTGAGGCAAGACCCTAAACAACCCCAACATTTATCCTCGATCTTATGTGTGTAGGTATTGAAGATATTTACTTGTTGGATACTTCATTACTTGGACTTTTGTGAGAACTTTCTTTATCCTTTTTAGTCTTATCATTTATATTTCACTTCATTTCTATTATGTTATATTCTGTTACCTTCTCACATTTTGGAAGTTCTTAGTAATTAGATTGTTAGTAGTCACTTTGCTATTTTCTATGAAAATCTCGGGTTTCAGTCCATACAAGATGCCATCACGCCTTTGGGACTCTAGTGCACTGTGCTTCCGTCCTTGTTACGTGCTATTATAATTTTGTTGAGATCCCACTAGTGTATCCAAAAAACCTCTTTGATCTACTCATTCTGATTCTAGAACTCTCACCTTTTTCAATCTATGGTAGTTTAGGGTAGTTCATTCCCTGGGACACTCTTGAGAATAAATAAACTCGTGAGCAGAGAATCCCCCTTCTCTACATTTTGGTGAACCTGGCGCAAAAATGCCTTCCCCAAAATTTTTTTTAGGGCGATGCCTCGAATCCCATTTTTTACTATCAAAGTGATGCATGGGCCTTTGACTAGCTTGTTTAGGCATTGTTTATAATATTTAACTTATTATTTTCAAAATGAAGTTAACGTCTTCTTTTATTAGTTCAATTTCTAATTTTATTCAAAGTGTTAATGATGTTCCATCTCATGCACGTGATGGTGACTTGGCTTTACCCATGTCACTCGGTATCTTTGATCCTTCTCATAAAATTCATCTCACTTTGAATGATATTTTGTTGCAAGAAAATAAAATCATTGATACTCTTCTTAACATCACTCTACCTTTTGTTCATTCCAATGCACTCTCTTCTAGAGATGATGCATTAGTGAATGATAAAGCTCCCCTCACGTTAGATCCTCCAAGGATAGATGTTGAGCATATTTCTTTGAATGATTCCTCTATAAGTTGTAAGGAATCCTTAAATTTCATCTATTCTCTGCCACTCTTTAAAGGCCTGAGGGATTGATCATTTACTTGACTTCGACTAGTCCTTCTCCTAAAAGGATTTATTCTATTAATGATGTTCCATTTGATAGTGATTCTTCTGATCTTTCTAAGGCTCCCTCTTATAGAGCAGTAGCCCATACTTATAATACTAGAAAGAATAAATTAAATGTTAATCAACCTACTTCTTTACCACTTTCTCAACCAAGTCTTCCTTCAACACCTAAACCCACAACTAAAGCACCTGGTGATTATGATCTTGTCAAGAAACTTTGTGTTACTCTAGGTAAGATCTCATTATGGGACTTGCGTCAATCTACTTTGATTTATCAAGGTATGCTTCAGGAAGCCTTGTAAAATATTATCTTGCCTTCTTCCGCTAGGCAGACAAATGTTAACGTGTTGATAGCTCATATTTGTGCAGAATCACTGAATATTACATCCTATCCACAAGAACTCCTACCTTTGAAAGTATAGAAGCAAGTGGATCATCTAATGATTATAGTCAATATTAACAATATTGGAATTATACATACTCTTGTTGACATTGGTTTGATGCTCAATGTATGTAGCATTGATCTATTGCCTAAAATTAAAATTGATTCATCTTCTCTTGTTGCTTCTTCCTTATGAATTCGTTGGTTCAATAATGTCAGTTGGAAAGCCTTAGGAATGATAGTATTGCATTTGAGGTTGGGACTTGTTACCATACCCACCCTTGTATATGTTATGTCAGAATAATTTCCATATAATCTTCTTCTTGGTAGACTATGGATTAATGCTATGGGTGCAATCCCATCTACCTTGCATATATCTATTAAGTTTATTCATAACAATCAAGTAGTCACAATTAGGGCTAACCCTGATGTCATACACTTATGTGATATGGTAGCTGCTAGTTAGGCTTCAGTTGTGCCTACTCTTGTCCCTTCAGTGTCTTCCAATGTGTTGATTCCTACTCCAAAATTATCTATTAAAAAGGATACACTTGAGGTAGATGTCCCTGAAGAAGATCCTTTTGAAGTAAGAAATTTGAAGGTTTCTCCTTCTACCTCTTCTCAAGATAATGCATGCCTTGGTGATGATTGGGGTTCTTTATACTTTACAAAATCCTTCAATGGAGAATATAAATTTGACTTGATCCACTTAGACCTTCCGATAACATCATCCAAACTTGTTATCAAAGATGGTTATTCTTCTGTACCGCAAGATAATGTGAACAAAAATTGTAATGTTCTTAATGTTGATCCTCCCCCTTATGAGGAAGATGATCACACTTCTATTAAAGAGGTTAATAATGGGAATTATATCAAGAAGGCTGGTGATGATCCCATAGAGGAGTATAATCCCCATTGATGGAATAATGCTCTCTGTGAAGATCCTCCTCCTTCTCAAGACTTGCAAACACATTATGGTCCTAGTTTTAAGCTTGCCTCTAAATATGGCTATGGGCGTAAAGGTTGTGGGTGTAACAAAAAAGGAATTTAGGTACCTATAGAATGTACACCTCATAAGAGTTATTTGGGGCTTGGTTGATTGAATGAAAAATCTAAACAAAAACCATGGTTTAATGTTGACATGATTTCTGATCAACCTTGTTCTCTTAGATTGATTCATCCACCATTATCTACTATCTTCATGTCATCTTCTTGTGAGTAGACAAGCTTTTCTCTATAAGAGAAAGGGTTGCTTCCTACTCGTCATTCCTTATCTGAGAAAGAGAGTATTTTTTTGAGGCTTCTATAAGCCCACTTGATTACTCTTCCTCCTCTCACACATAAGAATTTTCATAAATATGATAAAGAAAAACATTCTTTCTATGCATACCATCGAGTGCCTGGCCATTCCACCAATGAATGTAAGGCCTTGAAGGATATAATGCAACAACTTCTTTATTCTAGTGTCATCACTCATCTATTTGTTGATACACCTACCTATCCTTCAAATAATAAGTGATATTGAGTTCTACCTCTATCCTGTCCATTCTAAGCATTTTCTCATGGGGTTCTCACACCTCCCTTCTATAGTATCTTACATGGCTCTCCTCCCCTGTATGCTGGGAGAAATGATTACATGTTTTATAGGTGTATGTCCTTCTTAAGGACCCCCTCTCTTATCTTTGTCTTTCAATTGGACCATTCCTTTGAATGTGCCCCTTGATGTCTTAAAGGGTTTCCTGTCAAAGGAACCCTATTTGAAAGATTCTCCTTCAAATGAATTTTATGGAATCTAGCTTGGGGATAGCCTGACTAGACCTATCTTATATCTTGGCATCTAGCTTGGGGGAAGCTTGACTAGACCTATCCTTTTTGTGACTGTCTTGCAACATAGCTTGTAGTAGCCACACAATTTTCTAATCAGTCTTGCTTTGTAGGAGCGAGAACCTATAGTGATCATTTGTATCAATCTTGGAGGACTGAGAACCTCATCGATCTTGCCTTGCAGGATTGAGCATCTATAAGGACCAATCAAACTCTACAAATCCTTTAACATCTAACCTCCCTCAGGACTGAGCACTTATGGAACCTCCATTGTAGGATCAAGAACCTATAGAGCTCCTTTGGATCAAGATTGGAGGACCAAGTAATTGTAGATCCCTTTGTTTAACTTTTGTGGGACTGAGCACCTGTGGAGTCAATTATGTAGGAATGAGCACTTACAAAGCTTTTTTTCACCTTCCATAGGACTGAGCACCCGTGGAACTTTTGTTCACCTTCCATAGGATTGAGCACCTATGGCACTTTTGTTCACCCTCCGTAGGACCGAGAACCTGTGGTGCTTTTATTCAATTTTCCTCATGACTGCATACCTATGAAGCCATCTCACTCTTCTCTTCTTGTTTGTATATACTAGATCAAAAATTTGTATCTTATTCATCTTGAGTGTTACTTCTTTCTCTCTTCGACATTGGTTGCTTCCCTATCTTTTGTATGTATTCTTCTCTTGAAGTAGCCAATCTTTACATTCTTCTCTCCATTTAAAAATTCTTCTATGTGTTATTCTTAATTTGGGGATGGCACATAGTATTGAGACAACCTTCTACATCAAGGTCTCTTTTACTTTGTTGACTCAAATCTTATTAGTTTGTTATGTTCCTGTGTGTATGCATTTTTATGTTCTAACCTTGTTGTCATGTGCATATCTTTCTTATATAATGCATTTTTTTATAGGTCTTCAATCTAGGGGCATGCTTCCTTGGTTCAAATGGTTTTCTACTTCCTCTACAATATACTTTTAGTATCATGATGTTATTTATATTTAGTATATTTCTTTTAGTTTGTATATTATTGTAGATTCATATGCTTGCTAAAGTGGGGGAAAAATGTAATGTTGTAAAATTGTACCCCTTGCAATTTCACATACATTCTTGTATCCACTTTAGTTTCCACCCCCTTGGCATTTGTGTAGGTTCATTTTAGCCCCTACATCAGCCTTTTCCCCTCTTAGGTCAAGACTCCTTTTCAACAACTACTCTCATGTTTCAACTTTGTGTCAAACATTTCTCATTCTTGTTGTTTTGTAGCATGATGTTTCTGGAAACTAGCATGTCATGCGGATGTCCACGCATTGCACTAGATTACTACAACACTTTGACATTCAAACAATTGTTTCTAAGTGCCTTTCCACTTGCCAATTACTTGTGTTGGTGGTAATAGACTAGGATGCCTTGTAATGGCTTGGGAACATTCTTTTCCCTCCTATTCTCTCTTTAAATACTATCTCTTCAAATATTTTGTCTTCCTCTAGCTTCTCTCTAGCTTCTTCGTGGCGTCTCTCTCAAGAATTCTCTCATCTTGATCTTGCTATCTTCCTTGTACAACTCTCTATATCTCACTACAGTAGCACTCTCAAGCTCTTACAACACTCTTTACAAATCTCTTGGCTCTCATATATCTCTTTCTCTTTTTGGCTTGCTTAAGCCTTGTAGGTGATATCTTGGTCACCTAGTATCTCTGAGCATCTTGGGATTTCTCACATCCCCTATCTATTGCATCTCTATTTTGTGATACATGTTCTCGCCCTTGAGCGGGGTTTTATTTTATCACTTTTTCCTTCATTTTATTTTTTCTTATTATTTCTCTCTATCTATTTGTCTATCCATGGAGGTGGGAACACTAAAAAAAGGGTTTGAATGAGGCAATCCCCTAAACAACCCCAACATTTTTCCTCGGTTTTATGTGTGTAGGTATTAAAGATATTTACTTGTTGGGTACTTCATTATTTGGATTGTTGTGATCACTTTCTTTATCCTCTTTAGCCTTATCATTTACACTTCAATTTATTTTTGTTCTGTTATATTTTGTTACCTTCCTGCATTTTGGAAGTTCTTAGTAATTAGATTGTTAGTAGTCGCTTTTTTGTTTTTTGTGGCAATCTCAGGTTTTAGTTTGTACGAGATGCCAATGCGCCTTTGGGTCTCCAACATGCCACTCTTCTGTCCTTGTTATGCACTATTGTTCTTTGGCTGAGAACCTACTAGTTTATCTAGAAAACCTTTATGATCTACTCATTTTGATTCTAGAACTCTCACCTTTTTCAATTTGAGGTATTTTAGGGAAATTCATTCCTTAGGAATCTCTTGAGAATAAAGAGACTCATGAGCAGTTAATCCCCCTTCTCTACACATAGGAAGAATAGTTGGCCCAAATACATGGAAGAGAAAGTATAATTGTACCTTGGGATGACAAATCCAAGTTTTCACCTCGCTCATAAAATTATTCTCTTGTAGCCATTGGATCTGCTTGGACTATAAACTTTACTCTTGTCCAAGACAAACCAAATACTTGTGAAATTTCTCCTTTAGATACATCTATTGAAAACCCTTTTACCATTGCTTCATTGTGCTCCAATGTGCCTACAAATCTCCTTGTTATGTCATTATCCAATTATGTTATCTTTAGAAAGTAATCCAACCAAATCTTGTGAAGATAGGAAATACCAATGCATCTTCTAATATCTGCTTGTGCACTAATGGCTCTCTTCTAATAATGTCACCTCCCATTGGTGAGTCTCTTTACCTCTGCTCAATGTTCTAACCTTAGAAATTCAACTCAATTTCCACTTCACTACCCTCAAACCCTTCTCTTACTATGTTGTTTTTCTTGGCCCCGCAATTGTTGTTGCACCAAAGATCGACCTATTAATGCCTGATTAAACTACCAGAGTTAATGGATCCATAGGAGGTGATTAGTCCATGTTATGAATCTTGAGGGGAACACTGACCATTTTCCAACAATCTCCCCCTTAGTGCAAGCTGAGGGGATTCAAACCTGACAACTTTAGCTTTTATACCAATTGTTGGCTCCATGGTTGTTGTTGTACCAAAATATCTACTTGTTAATGCCTGATACAACCACCAGAGTTAACAAATCCATGGGAGGTGGTTAGTCCATGTCATGAATCTTGAGGGTAGCATTGACCATTTGCTAATAGTTTTCATATGCACTCTTCACTACAACTATACTCTAACTGTAACTCCCTCTTTTCCTCTGTATCAACTTAAAATTTGGTTTGACTTAGCTTAGAATCATAGGATTTAGGGAATGGGAAATTGAAATTAATAGAAAAAAGTAGGTGTAATTTTGGGACAAAAAGGGTTTGCATGTCATGTCTATTTGTTTGCATTTGGTTTTATGTGGCAAAAAATGAAAAAACCTGGTTGATATTGTACCCTCCCCCCAACTTAAGGTTTGAAGTGACCTCACTTCAACTCATGATAGGTGAAGGTATGATTATAGAGTATGGAAATAAATGTAATGAATATATCACATGCATAATTTAATATGGAAATACATAATGAAAGTTCTAAGAAATCCATGATAATTATGGTAATGTACTTTATATACCTATCAGAGGTGATTAACTGAACGCCACACATATGAGTTGAATAAAATGTATCCCCAAGATGATTTGATGTGACAAGAAGTAATTGTAGGTCAATGAATGATGAGGTCGTGTGTGTAATGCAATGAAACAAAATAGAAGGATGATGGTTAGTGATGTGATAGTCCAAATGCTTAAAATTTGAATTATTTGTGTTAAATAAGATAAGCATGCTGCAGGTACTTATTATGATAATATGAGTACTACATGTGTGAGAAAAATGAGCTGAAAAGGGTGTGAACTAATATTAATGTGATGTCAAGTTTTGAAATTTCCTGCTAAATGGTGCTACAGGTACCTTTGACATCAAGTCCTGCCTGAATTGTGATAGATGTTGTGTTATAGGTGCCTATTGTAACAAGGCCCTATTAGAATGGTGATAGATATATATGTAAGATAGGTCCCTTTGGGAAAAGTACATACATCATTGTAACTGTGTTGTGTGTGCATGTGAGATGGAATAAGAAATTAGGCCTAAATTATCTCAAAGATTGAGTTATGTAGCTCAATCACTGAGTCACCTAAAGAACTTGGTATATTTGCTACTGTTGAGTCATTATTCTATGTTTCTATACCTATATTTGGATCATTGATATGACCATATTGCTGAAATAAGGAAAGAATGAAATCTTCCTTCTTTACTAGTCTCTTATAAAGTTTCAACCTATGGCCATTAACTAGGAGAGAGAACCTTACTGCATCTATGGTGTGCAACTTTACTACTCCATTAGGAAAGACTTGGTTGATCTCATAAGGTCCCAACCACCTAGATTGGAGTTTCCCTTTGAAATCCTTGTATCTTGAATCATATAATAAGGCTCAGTCTCCTACATTAAATTCCTTTGTCTTCAATATTGGTGATACCACTTTGTCCTCTGCTTTTGTACTATCTCAGTATGATGGATTGCCTCCATCCAAATTTCATCCAACCCATTTAAGTGGTGTAATCTCTCCTTTTGAGCTATTGTGAGATCCATGTCCAACTCCATTTTTTTTCTTAATGTCTTAAACTCTATTGGGAGGACTATTGTTCTGCCATATACTAGCTCATAGGGTGTGAAACCAATTGTTGTTTTCCATGTTCTATATGCCCATACTAATTTTGGTAATCTAGCGACCCAATATTTTTTATGTAATTGTATAGTCTTGGTTAGAATGCTTTCAATTTCTCTATTGGTAACCTCCACTTGGCCATTGGCCTGAGGGTGATAAGGTGTTGAATTTTTGTGCTTGATTGCATATTCTTCAACCAATTTGGTAATGAGATCTAAAGTAAATTGTGAACCTTAATTAGTCACTATTTCCCTAGGTACTCCATACCTAGTAAAAATGTCCTCATACAAGAATTTAGCCACATTTCCATCTCTGGAAAACTATAATGCCTTCACTTCTACCCACCTACTCAGATAATTAGTACAAACTAGGATGTACTCCTTGTTGTTAGAAGTAGGTGAAATTGGTCCAATGAAGTCTAAACCCCATTTGTTAAAGGGAGCTAGTGTTAATTGAGGCTATAATGGCATTTCATCACTCCTTGTTGGCTTACCCATTATTTGGAATCTATCATAGCTCCTTGCATATTTTATGGAATCCTTGTGTAAAGTTGGCTAGTCGTAACTAGTTGTGAGGATTTTGAATGTTGTCCTTTTAGTTACAAAGTGACCCCCACATGGTTCATCATGGCAAGCCTTCATGATATCAAATGATTCATCTTCCCTTATGCACCTTCTCATGATATTTTCTGGGCCAATGTAGAATAGGTAACCAAATATCTAAGTGTATGTGAAACACTTATGTACCAGTTGTCTCTTTTCCCTTGGAGAAAAGTGTGGTGAAATCTTCCTTGTCACTAAATAGTTTGCGATTTCAGCATACCAGGGTATATGTATATTAAGAGAAAACAAGTGCTCATCTGGAAATGAGTCATCCACTACCCCTTCTGATGATTATATTGGCAACCTTGATAGAAAATATACTACTACATTATCCTTACAAGTATTTTCCACTATTGTGATATCAAACTCTTTTAGAAGTAGTAGCCATCTGACTAGTCTACCCCCTACTATAGGATTTTTCATTAAATATCTGATAGTTGTATGGATGTGTGGAAAAAAAAACAATTAGTAATGTAATTCCTGAATTTATTGATGGCATACACTACTGCTAGCATCTCCTTCTCTATAACAGTATAATTTAGCTTTGATGCTTGAAGATTCTTGCTAATATAGTAAATAACATATTCTTTGTTACCTTCTTTATAACCCAAAATTTCCCCAATAGAAAAATATGGAGCATCAATATGCATATGGAAGGGTAAGGTCCAATTTGGCCCTCTCAAAATAGGTGCTTGGGTTAAGGATTTCTTCATTTCTTCAAAATAATGTTGGTACTTTGATGTCCAATCAAATTCTATGTCTTTAGTCAGCAGAACAAACAATGGTGCATCAATCTTACCGAGTCTTTAATGAACCTCCTATAATAGCCTGCATGGCCAAGGAAGCTTCTAACATCTCTTTGCCTCTATGGAATAGGTAATGTAGAAATGATCTCTATCTTATGTGGATCAACTTGGATCCCTTAAATAGATATGAAATTCCCTAAAACAATTCCCTGAGTCATCATTATAAAGGACTTTTCATTACAAAGGGACAAATTATGTTCTTTACATCTCTGTAAAACTTTTTATAGATTGCTAAGGGATTCCTCATAAGTTTCCCCATATGTGGTGAAGTCATCCATATATATCTCCAAAGTAGTTGGGGCATTGCATAAACCAAAGGGTAGAACAGAGTAGGCATAAGCACTACCCTCTAAAAAGTAGTTGGGGCATTGCATATACCAAAGGGTAGAACAAAGTAGGCATAAGTACCCTAAGGATAGGTGGATTTTTTTTTGTCCTAGTCCTCTAGAGCAATTTTTATCTAAGTTTAACCACTAAAACCATCTAGGAATGAAAAGTTCTTTTCCCTTGCTAAAGAGTCAAACACTTGATCTATAAAGGGCACTGGAAAGTGGTCCTTCCTAGTGGATGTGTTTAGTTCCCTATAATCTACACATACCCTCCATTTTCCACCTTTCTTGGGAATGATGACTAAAGGTGATACAAATTTACTATCAAATATAGGATAAATGAAGCCTACATCAAGGAGTTTTTAAAGTTTAGCTTTAACTATTTCTCTCTTTGCAGGGTTCATTCATCTTTGAGGTTGTCTAATGGGTCTATAACCATCATTTATATAGATCTTATGCATATATAAGTCATGATCTATACCCTTCATGTCATGGTAGTCCCATGAAAAGGTTGATGCGTGTGCCTACTGTTGTCAAATAAAGTTTTCACCCTTGCTAAGCTATCAACTATAGCAACCTATTGACACATGGGAACACTTTGAGGTTGTGGGTGACCTAGGAATGAAGTGGACCTCCAGATTATGGGTTGGTTCCCCTTATGATAACTTTGAGAAAAACTAAAGAATGATAAGGGAAAGAGTAAGAAGGATGTACTTGAATCAAAACCTATCATTAACAGGTGATACACCAAATATCAAAACATGACAATACTGCAGAAAACTCATAGAAAATCTCAATAGAACTAAACAATCTCACAATATAGAGATTTATGTTTACAAAAATGAATCTATGCAAGGTTTTGACTGTTCTAATGCTCAACAAAAGGAAAACAAGATGTTTTCATAGATATAAACGCAACAAAAAGAGATCACTAACATAAACCAACTTTGTGACATAATATCCTTGGCATCTGACATTGAAGGAATCTGATCAAATAAAGGATTACACAAAATTTAATTGTGGAACTCACAACCAGTCACTGAAACAACAAGAAAATCTGTGTTAGAGATCTGTAGTATTCATGAAGAAAAATGAGTTACAAAGTTTGAATAATGCTCTTTCAGCTGTCTGCTAACTAAGAATTGCTTTACAAAAAGGAAAAAGTGCCATATATACAACAGAGTGTCGACCCTTGCCTTAGGGTTTTCAAAAATGAGTTGATGCCTGGACACGTCAGCCCTAGAAGTGCATGGAAATGAAGTCAATGAAGCATTAAATGCTCATTCCCCCTCCATGTCGGTGAAAGATCATCCCTGGGCATGGCCTTTAGATCTTTTATAGCTGTTGCTATTGACTCGCATCCCATTGAGTTCGCCATTAAGATTTGTCAGAGTCGCCTTGAATGCTCTGTGATGCGGTCATTAATGCCTCCTCACTCTTCTAGCCGTCCTCTCCAGCTGCTATCGTGACTCACAGCTAGCTCTTCTTCGAGAAGCAGTATTAGATCTATCCACTAGATTCAATGCCATTACTGACTTGATCACCCTTGATCTCAGAGTAGAGCAATGTCGGCATGCTCCGTTGATTCCATTCACAGAGGGGAGCCAAACAGTCAAACTGCCCATGATTTACCTTAGTTCCTTTTGATTGGTCAAGTTTGTGCCAGGTGGATTCCAATGTGGTCAAAGGTTGTTTCAAAAGGATCACATGTCGACGAGGCTTTCGATATTGGTGAGAAGTCATAGCGGGCGAATAGAGTCATACCGTCATGCCAATTCATTCGGAAAGACACACAGTAGTTGGCAAGACCTCATGGCGAGCAACCAGAGTTATATTGATATCACAAAAAGCCATCAACAAGACTCCATCGGGTTGGTGAGACCTCACGTCGATATCCTCATCTCCTGGCGAAGGCACTCCTTTTAACTGAGACTTTTCAAAGCTGGTGGGGGCAGGACGAAGACAAAACCAGAACCAACACCTAGGGAGAAAGGGAGTGGAAGCAAAAATAGACGAATCCTAGTGGGACTGGGAATAGGACCAAAATAGGGGAAAACAAAGAATGAGCAGAACCAGAACCAGAACTAAATCTGGACCTAAAACTTTCTTCAAGTTTCAGGTTCAGATTTTGACCCGATCTCACCTTCGACAAAACATGAGGGAGAAAGAAAAAAGAAGAAAAATATAAGGGGGAACCAAGAAGGAAGAGACACGCCTCGATCCTAGGCCACGAAGAAAAGGAAAGAAGAAAGAGTGGGACTAGAGCCAGAACCAAAATGGAAACAGGAACTGGAACTTTTCAGAAAAGTTCCAAGTTTAGGTTCTGACCCAGGCTCGGGCCTGCTCAAAAGAGAAAATGCATAAGCAGGAGATAAGGCGGGATCAAAACTAAAACTGATCCTGGGGAAAATAGGGTGGGGGCGGGAGCGGAAACAAATCCGAAACTGAAACTTTCTTCAAGTTTCAAGTTCGGATTCCGACCCAAACCCGCCTCCGACAAAGGAAAGGAAGGGAGAAAAAAGGACAAGGAAGAAAAGAAAGGGAAAAGACTACCCCATGGTCAACACACAAGGTCAAAGAAGAGAACAAGATGCACATGAGCGCGGAACCAAAACCAGAACTGAAACATAAACTGGAACTTTCAGAAAAGTTCCAAGTTTGGTTTCAGCCCGACTTCGCCTCCGACGGAAGTAAAGGAAAAGGGGCCCGACAAAGACAGATACAGCGGAAGCAGGGTCAGAACCAGATCAAACAGGAACCAAAACCTTGGAAAAATTCCATGTTCGGGTTTCGACCCAATCCCGCCCCCAGCAGAATAAGGAAAAGGCAAGAAGAAAACAAAAAGGAAAGAGGGAAAAGACAAGGTAAAACATAAAATGAAAAACCCACCCCCAAGCTGAAGGCCTGCACACTGGGCTCAACCCTCTTGGGAGCCACATTTCATCCACGTGCCAAATTATAACATCATTCGCTTGCATCTACACAAGAAGCAAACAAGTTAGAAAAAGTAATCCTGATGCAAGTGTTCCTCCATTTGGTCTTCGAGAACCTCTAAAAACATGGGTTACCCTACCTGATTGAGCCCATAGGTGAAAAATGGGTAACACCTACATCACAATAGTTAGGGAATTCTGTTGCTCTTTAGTCAATGCATTGTTTATGTTCAAATTTTTTCCTAGTATGCCTTTTAGTTCTTTGAATGATTCTTACATAGATGAGAGGTCAAGGCTAGGAATGATTGGTACAAATTGTTGTGGCAATAAGGAATGGAAGATCTGAGATATTTCTTCTGACGAGTTGGCAGGTATAATGCTTTGTAAAGGATCTTGCAAACATGAGAGACATTCCTATTGCTATGGGTTCCTACCATAGTCATTCTATATTAAGAGAGCAATCAAATCATCTTCATCTTGATCTTCCAATGAAGGGTTGTGCTCTATTGTCATCAAATTCTATAGGGAATAGTGGTCTTGTTCATCCAAAGTGGGCCAAATGGTTTTCTCAAGATCAACATGAGGTTGGGATGGAGGATAGAGGACCAATTTATTGGTCATAGTCCATTAGATATTATCATATTTATAGACCTACACCTTGTGATAACATCAGCTATAGCTAACCATGGTCTTCCTAGAATGAGTGGATATCCTGCCAAGTTAATGTTTGGCTGCAATACTATGAAGTCTATAAGGTATTCTCAAGAATTTAATGCAATAAATAAATCTTCAATGATTCCTTTATGCTTGACCATTGACTTATCATCCAACTATAAAACAATTGGTGTATGTCTAAGGTTGTCTAACTAAATTAATTGCATTGTCTCTTTAGTCATGATATTGATATCTTCACCTAAGTCTATTGAGGTGTTTTTGATAAGGGTCCCATTAATCTTAACATCCATTACTAGACTACTAAGGTCTGTGTATTTAGGGACAACTATGTTCCCTAGCATGATATCAACAAGGTTCCCTAGGACATGAACTATATGAGGGTCCTTCCTTTTTCTCCCCGGTTTCTTAAGACATAGGTCCTTAACTACCTTGGTATAGATTGGATGAGAGGACTCTTGATATTGACACCCTTAAATTGGCCCAATAGGTTTGTCTTAGCTTAGGTGTGATGCTTTTGAATGGCTAAGCATTCAGGGAAAGGAGGATTTGGACTTGAGGTAGTCTGGTGTACCTGATTTGACTCAGGTTCTAGAGATGATTTGGCTAAAGCTTCAACTACAAGTTCCTCATTCTCCATCTCAATTATTTGAGGGGATGAAGGTCCAGCTAGTTATTTCCCTGACTTGAGGTGGACAACACTTACCTCTACCCCACAAGATTGCATAGCCTTGTTAGTATAAGCTTCTTGGATAGGATTTTTGTTAGGGTTAGGAGTAGGTTGGGAAAGTAATTATGGTGGTATTGCAGGATGGGATGTTGAATTCAATGGAATGGGAATAATGACTTGTTCTTGTGGCTAAGGAGGAAGCATAGGCTGTTGATAATTCATGTTTTGATGCTACCATTGTTGACTTTTTTGTCATTGTGGCTGCCACTAGTTTTGTTGTGTTGGCCATTGAGGATTGTAATTGGAACCTTGGAAGTTTTGTTGTGACCAAGGATTTAGTTGCTATTGGTCCCAATTTTAATAAGGTTGTTTCCATTGTTGAGGGTTTGGCTATTGGCTTTGGTTATTTGGCCAAGTCTGGGAACTCCAAGAAGAAAAATTATAATTTCCAATGGGAAATGATGAATTGAAATTAAGAGGGTCCAGTGGCATACCTTGTCTCTTTTTCCATTGCCTTCTTTGAGCTATGTAAAATAGTTGTCCATCCTCTCCTTCAAGTGGCTGAAAATCAAGTTTCTATTTTTTGTCTTGTTGAATACTAGCCACCCTCTCACATTTACAGTTTGCTTTCCTTTGCCCATACCTAGGGAAATATTCAGTGAGAATTTATTTAGCTTCCTCTTACTTATTCTTTATATGGAGAGTGTCCAACTGAGTGGCAAGATGCTTGATAATTTCCTCCTTCATGTTGGACAAAAAATTACTTAACTCTATCTTTGAAATACTAGTAGATGATTTTCCAATGGTGGATGTCCTCTCTCCTCTTGGCCTCTTAGTGAAGGTCCTAGAGTAATTTTTGTAGACCTTATAGATTTCTTCAAATGGTATTTGAGAGATATCCCCTTTCCCAATAATATTGAGGGCATCCATGCAGTCCTCATTGACTCCCCTCAAAAATACTAACTTGAGGGATTCTTTAGATAGCTTGTTCTATGGTTTTTTCTTCAAACAAAAATGAAATCTCTCCACATAATCCTCTAATGGTTCATTCTCCTTCTGTGACATTCTAAAAATGTCATCTCTCCTCCTATCAAGTCCTCTAAAATAGCCTAGTACTTTTCCAAGAACATTGTTTTCATGGTATCACAATTTGTAATAACATCATTGCCTAATCCCACAAACCATCTCAAGGATACATCTCTTAGAGTGGCAGGGAAGAGTTTGAGCCTATGAGCATCAGAGATATAATCATAGCTCCTATATAGGACTTCAAATTCAAACATAAATGTGTTCAAATCTTCAATTACCAAACCATAAAATATTGGTAATGTTGAAGGAGGGATATTCTTCAACATAGTAGCCCTTTCTTGGTGGGTAATTGGAAACTCAAAGTTCACATGTTTTGGATCATCCCCAAGTGCATCACCCATGGTTTGGTATGTCCCCTTTGTAGGTGTAGTAGATATTGGGGAAAGGGAAGTTTCTTCTTGAGTATTACCCTCACTCTAAGTAGTGGACTCACCTATATCTACTATGGATTCTTGGTGTATTGAGGGGATGAATCTTCCCATCAAATCTCTTTGCCTCCATATACAATAAATATGGCTTTGTATAGTAGCGGTTCTGCACAATGTTAGTGTAACTTTATAGTATTTTGATAAGATAAAAATTAACAGTCCTAATGTTGAAAGCAAAATGTAAACTATGAAAGCTTGGAAAAAAAAGTCTATGAAGGTAGCACCATCCACGACAATGAAGCCAAAAATGTAGAGTTTAAACTAGTGTCTTGTAAACTTAGTAGAAAATACACAATTTAGAGGAATTACTAGGTTAACAGTCCACTCAACATTGTAAAAAATTCATTAAATTATCAATCATGGCTTGCAAACTTGTGATGGTATTGCACTATATGTGCCTTCAAAGACTTGAGACTACCTAGGTTATTCTATTGAAGGTATTCTACTTGCTGGAAAATCACAGAAACATATAACAATGAAAGAAGTAAATTGGCACTAATGGCTATGGGTACAACATAATTTGAAGTTGAATTATTGTTAATAGAGAATTACTGAAACTAACTCAAAACCATTAAAAATTGGTAATTGAACTTAATCTATCCTCCATAGTACAACAAGTCAATTGAATGCATTCATGCATATGAACAACCATTATTGATAATCATAATATGAGAATCTATTTTAATTTCCATGCAATTTATGAAGTAATGACTAATAGAAATAACTATTAAACATAAGTAAAACAACTATAAATATAGTGAAGAATAGTTACCTTGAGTGACTAATCAAGTGGCTATCTTCACCTAACTAAAACAAAATATAAATCTTCAAATTTTATGCATCCATATGAACTTGAACTTAATTCATTATGCATTCCAAAAGATCACATAAAATATTGCTCAAAATATTGTATTTAAGAAAACCATTTCTAAACAATCAACATGTCTATAGATTACAACTAAAAACTAAGAAGTAATTGATAACAAAATCCACTAGTATGAGATTAACTAACTAACTATCTAAATAGTCAACCATTGGCTATACATAGACATGAGGGAGTTTATTTTCAACACAAATCTTAACTAAAATAATTAACTACAAATCCCTAGTTATCATAGTATGTAATTAAGATTGAATTATTCAAATTGCAACTAAAAAGAAACAAGATTTCAAATGGAATTAAATTTTTTCAAAATAGATATGAAAGTGGAACAAATACTCAGTTATCCAAAATCCTATCAATAAAAGAATTCTTCTTCTTAAGTGCCTTATTAACTATTGTAATGATTCATGACTAACTCCATCAGGTGTCTCCACATGGTACTTATTATACTCAACTTGTTCTGAGAATTCCCTTGTTTCTCTATCCAAGACCTCCTTTGGTTGTGGGCTACAACTTCTAGTTGTTGCAAGTTACAATGTCTTCTTGGGCTGCAAGAGGTTAATCCAAAAAACACATACAAAAAGCTAACTACCATGATTAAACACATAATTCCAACCAAATTTCATACATATACACATATAAATCATGCAATGCTACTATATCATAACTATATTTCCATTACTATAATTCAGGATCAAGGTTGTATAATAAGCATAAAAAATAGCATATCATAGGAATATGTTTGAAAGGATTGTCTTATAATGTCTGAAAGAATGCATAAAAAAATCAAGAAATGGACTAATAAATGGACTCATCAACATGCCAAGTTCAACTTTTGGCGATAGGTATGCATCATGTGACACTTCTCAAATCACCTGTAACCTACAGTTTCAGTCTATGTATTTCTAGGATATTGCATTTTTCATAGTGGTTCATATAGTTGAATTAGGTTAATCATTTCAAATAATTTCCAATTTATTTCTAAGCTCAAAAGGATCATATCTAGGTTTTATTGTCTCACCTTTGAGGTTGAAATTCAATCTTTGTACCTTGTTGATTTGCATCCTAATAAAACCCTTGGAAAAGTGGAATTGATCCTAGGTTCTTTGCATTTAGGACTTGAGGCCCCCTTTTCCAATGTTTCACAATCAAACTTCCTTCTCCTTCACTAGAAATAAAACCCTAGATATTTGAAATTTTCTCTCCTATCTATCCTTCTCTAACTAATTTTCCCATCTCTTGAAAAGTGAAGTCAAACTTATATATACCCCCTCGTATTTTTCCCATAAAAGGGAACACACAAGCTTGCATGAGGGCCTTAAAAATTAATCACCTCCTACAACTGTAGGTGGTGATCATGCTTGAATATCAACATTTTGATCACTTTTTTATACTTGGAATCTCGTACAATCATGTCCTAACATACCTTTGAAGAATGGATGCCTATCTTCCACCTATAGGTATCAGCTCTGGTCATTAATGGAGATCAAGAAAGGAGTGAGAGTTGGTGGGTGCATAGTTGCTAGTATGAGGGTGAGTAAATATCATGCCACTACATTTGGAACTCAAAACCCTTTTGAAATATTATTTGAAATAACATGGGCTTGCCTTTATCCCTTATTACAAGCTTCGTTTTACTCTATCTAGTTTGTTAAATTCCCATAGGCATTATGGATATGGCTCACAACTTGAACCATATCCTTGAAGCATGTTGCGGGTCTTTCCTTAAGTTTTTCAACTTTTTCTTACATGTCGACACTTTGTATCAAAAATTGAGCCATCATCAACAACCACAAGTGATTAAAGAACCATCTCAATCCTATACCAAATGAAACACTTATTCTTTATTATTTTCCTTTCATTAGAGGTTATACAGTTTCTACAAACCTCATCAACTCCTACTTGTGGTTTTAGAACCATTTCAAAACTTTGACACATGCACTCCTCAAAAAAATCCATTTATATTTCTCAAAATTATAAAAGGCTCATCAGCTATTGAAAAGGTTGTGAGAACCTCATTGAGAGCTGACATAGGTTTTGGAACTACTTCTAAACACTAAAACACCTATCAATATTTCTCTCTTTCATTCACTTGGAAATGTTAAAAGAAACCCATAAGGTCGTAACAAGGTTAGGAAAACCTTGTTAATATTTGACACAAGTTTTCAAACTGCTACAAATCATCAATAGAGACTTAAACATAGTTTTCCTTTGAAACACAACCTTTCCAAATCTTGACATAAGTTTCAAAATCTCTCAAAAAATCCAACATAAAACACAAAAAAATCTTGATTTTTCTAACTAGATGATTGTCTACACCTAAAGGTAAAACAATATAGGAGGTAGAAGCACACACACATAAAACCATCTAAAGTATATCTTGGATCAATTATCAAAAAATGGGTGAACAAGGCCAAATGGAAACTTATAAAGAAGAACAAAACAAAATGAGACACATTAAAATGGGGTGCCAACATTGGCTCTAATTGAGGACATGTGTCTCTTGCAAGCACAAGGAGAATTTAGATCTCCAAGAGCAAACCAAAAAAGGATAACAATAGGGACCAAGAATGAATTACACTTCATCGTGAAAAATAAGGGTCATGATTGCATGAAGACATATCCACAAGACAAGGCACACTATGAATAATGAAGAACAACAAATTGTAGCTAATGACATGAAGACACACAAACATTGAAAACTTGGTTGCACATAAAATATGTCACTTTATTTTGTAGGTCATACCCTTCATGAATAACAAGGCCATTAAGAAGCTACCATTCCCACTTTCCTCTATCAAACAAAATCCTATGGAAATAACTCATCTCCCTCAATCCAAAACTATCATTATCACTCAATTGCATCAGATGAAGCCTTATATTTGCATGCATCAACTTATTATTTCCTCTAAAAGAGTGAAGGGAAGCTCCATAATTAACCTTGCCATTGCAATACAATAAAAACAAAATGCCTTTGACCCTTATCGTGTGTTGCCTTAAATTTGGTCAATCCTTTTCAAATTTTATTCATTCTTATTTTGGTTAAGTTTGAGAATTTTGGGTCTTTAAAAATATCTTTGGTTATGTTGCCCCTATTTTCGGCCACCCTTAAAAAAACTCACATCCTATCTTTGAAGTGAATTAAACTATGCATTTTTGTCACCTTTTCATTCTAGTTTGTAAGCCTACATCGAGGCCCCCTCAAGTTTTCAAATCTCTCCCTCACCCGACAACCTTGAAGTCCAACTTAAAATATACCTTGTGTTAAATTTTTTGGAATTTGTGAGATAGTGTTGGGTTGCCGAAGGGTTTTCATATCCACTAAAGTTTATTGAAGGTGGAAAAGAAGAAATGATAAAGGGTATGGTAGAACTTTGGGTAGTTTTGAAACCTTTGTCAATTCTTGAAATGGTTTCCAAAACTTAATTATTTCCATGGTGAATTATCTAGAAAGTTGAGCATCTTTCCTAAGAGCTTCTTTTTGGAGGAGTTCACTAAAGGAGAGACCTAAAATAATTTTGAGGGTTGATTCAGAGTAGTGAGTGATGAAATTAGTTTCAAAACTAGGGTGGACTCTGAAGATATTTTGAAAACTATGCCTTGGATTTGATATGTGTGCATTTGATTAGTAATATGTTATTATTGTAGGAATTCATTCATAGAAGAAAATAACACTATCAAAAGAAAACTTATTGAAAAAAAGAATAAAATTCAAAATACACAACTAATGAGATACATTGTAGACATGGAAATGAAAGAGTGCATTGTAGATAAAATTAAAATGTGGAGATAAAGCCAAGAATTTTTGAGAACATTGACATCACAAAATATAGATTCAAAAGCCATATATATTTTATTACCTTGCAAAATGAATTTTTCCATCACAAGGGGTCTCATGCATAGAGGGTAAAAATGAGGATCCTAATGCCCTCTATCACTTCCTACAAACATTCAATCTACGTAGGCAAAAAGAGATTTTCATTAAACTCAACATAGTGGGAAAAGGTCTCCATCATATTACATTCCAATCCGGCACATAGTAGGGTGACTTCTTGCTTAACTCATTCATTCCTCAATGTATTAGTGATGCAACTATGTCACCCACAAGCCCACATGTGAATGCATAGAAAAACCTCCTAGGGAATCCTCAACACATGACAAGTACATTGGTCTCACCAGGTACTAGGTGACATAGATTCCCCATTAAAATTTATTAGAGGTATGAATGAAACTATAAATGGAACACTCCAGTAGACCAGAGTTGCGCACATGCACCTGGGACAAGAAGTATTGCCAATTATCTTTCAGATGACCCCCTCCTCCACATCGGTGTGGATGAGGAAGAATTCCCTTAGTTGTTCTGCAATCAACCTCCACATGACACTACAGTCCACACCCTCAATGGTGAGGAAATCACTCCTATTCTTAGAGACAACACCACTTGAAGAAATTGACATATCTAAGACTATAATTATCATTAAGAAAAATTAGAAGTGCTTTAGCTAATTTATAGAATGGGAAGGGTAAGTTAGCAAAGTCTGCTTGGAGGCAATTAATGAAATAGAGGACACTCAAATTGCCTCATACTTAATGAGCTTAGCGAAGTGATGTGATGGTAATTTAGTAGAGTGGGTTTTAGCATCAAATAAATCTTCTACATTTAAAATATTTTCACAGAAATAATCTCAGGTGCCATATTATCAACTATCAAAAATGAGAAGTTACAGATTGTTCGCACAAGTATGTTTCCATGGGGCTTATAGATAGTGAGTGTCAATTCATTCCCTCATCTTGTCAATCAAAAATTGTGGCACAATCATAACCACTCTTAAAATAGTAATTAATGAATATGTGTCATGACTAGACAAAAATCGATTGGTTTCTTGCAATTTGCTTATTCGGCCAGATAATGGTTATCGTTCTTTCAAGAATTTGTTTTTAAGAAAATCATAACAATTATACTTTTAAAAATATAAATATGTTTCATTTGGACATTGCAAGGGTCTGAAATTTTGATCCCCCTTACATTGTGATGCATGAGAGAGAATCAATCTTAATTGAAGGATCAATTTTGTAATTTTGATTATTTGATTTATATGTTTATTGTCTATGAGTAGTGAATTTTGAATGAAATACTTAATGCATATGAAAAATTATGTGAGATTTGATAGGTGTTATGGATATTCCTTCCTTGTGAGGATGTGCTATTCTTTGGTGTTTTGTTCATGTGTCTTTAGTGAATATTGAAATTGTAGTGAGTGGAGTCAACTTACTATTGATAGTTTGATTTGTGATTCTTGATATTAATAGTTTGTCAATTTAATTTTCAATTTAGCTAGCCATTCTAAATAAATTTCAATCACATCCATTTCATGGCTATGCATAGATGCTAGTCCACCTTTCCTACTTTCTAGTCAAAAGCATACCCCTGATTTCATAAAATTCAAAAAATAATAAAAATTATTAGAAGAGGGAGTTGTACCTCAACTAAAATTCATAGGAAGATCACCAATGCAATAGTGATCTCTCCAATTGTTGATGATCAATTAGTTCTTCTTTTTGGAAGAATGGAGTCAATCTAAGCCTTTATTTTAAAAGAAAAAATTGTCAAATAGGTTATTAATCATACCCTTGGATCCCAAGAAATATTTTCATACTTAGCCATTCTTGCTTAAAATTGGCTTTTAGAAGTTGTTTTTGAACTATTGTTGAAAATCAACAAGGTTCACACAACCTTGTTGGAACTTGACAAGGTTTTCACAACCTAGGTTTCTCTCGACCAAGCATCATTTTTGGGATGTTCATCAAGAGTTCTTAGAAGGTTAAGACCCAAGGAGTCGATATTTCATAAGGTTTTAAAAACTCCTTTAGGATCCATCAAAGTTTTCCAAACCTTTAAATATCCTGAAGAAGTCTATTTTCAAAGAGAAAGTGTTCAAAATAAAAATAGAAGTGGCATTATTTCATGGTTTCAAAACTATTGTCAAGCATTAAAAAGGTTCTCATGACTTTGTGAGACTCCAACACCAAACCACTAACTTCATATTTTTCAACCGAAGAGAAAAGAAAAATGCATTCTTCAAAAGTCCCAAGAAATTTTTACAGGTTGTGGCAACTCCTTCTAAACTCGATGATGTTCTCACAACCCCATGAGCATCCGACATAGAACTCATAACTTGCATTTCTCGAAAGTTAATAAAAGGAGAAGTGAAGGAATGTGAAAAGGAAAGAAAGGCTTGTGGAAAAGTGACAAACAAAGTAACAAAATGAGAATTGATAGAGGTTTCAAAACCTTTGTTGGACTTCAATAAGGTTTTGAAAACCTAGCAAAGTCCCAACTCTCTTTTCTAAAGAATAGGTTCAAAAAGTTGGAGCCAATTAAAATGAATTCCTTGCATTAATTATTATTAGAGACAAGATAGGTGAATTTAATGTTAACATATAACAAAGGAAGAATACCCAATTCGAATCATTCTAAGCATTCGCAAGTGAGAATTTGGGGTTTTGTAGAGAGTAGAGAAAAATTGACAGAGGATTTGGTGACAACAAGAATAAAAATTTCCTTTGGATCGTTTAGAAACTATAAAATTGGTATGTACACACTCCAAATTGTGTAGGTCAAGTCACATACCCTAGGTGGCATTTTTTCAAAACTTTCTAAAAATCAAGAGACAAAAATTTGAGCTAAGAATTGGTAAAAATGAAGTATAAATATTTAGGATATGAGCATTATCTATTTTTGAAAGCTAATTTCAAAGATAGGTGGCACTAGGCTAGGGCATATCAACCTAGGGAAATTTTAGGAAATGATAAACAGTCTAAACAGACATCCAATCACCTAGAGATTAGTAGAAAGTGGCTTACTTGAGGTGGTTGCTTTTCCCATTGTTATGAAATGTACATACTTGGTACTTGAATATGTAAATCATTATAACCCTAAAACTAGGGAAATGAGAACCAACGATGACTTATTACTCATCACTCTAGATAGGACCACTATTAGCGGTTGTTTTAGGTTACCTTAGAGGGAGGTTTATATTTATTTTGATTTCACTACATCACAAATGTATCTTAGTGAAAAGAAAGGGTATTATAGGACTATAATTTCTAAGGAATGGTTTGTAGCACCAAAGAAAGGAAAATCTTAGTTGCCCAAAAACCTACACAAATCTCACTTCAAAGGTGAAATTACAGATATCATCATATTGTTACATCAGGTGGGGTAACATGAATGCACGTGAATTTGAAGAATGGATATTTTTCTTCATACAAGTTATTTGTGCAATCATACAATATTTAGATAGGGCCAACTTAATCAATATCAAAATTCATCATATGATTTCAAAATTTTCTCTCAACAAATTCTTTTATATGTCTTCTTATCCTTTTCATGCTCTAGCTTGCACTAGACTATGACCAAGACTCAATCTTGCTCAAGAATTTGATGAAAACATCAAAATTTATCATTCTTACACTGAGTTACAACTAGTGATGAGTTCTCATAATTACAGAAGGGTGAACAATGTATTCACCATAATATAGGTTAGGGAGTTACAAGGGGATTTAGGCCAAATAATTTCTCTTGAGGAAATTCAATTAATAAATTAATATGGGATCCATTTTATTCAATTCCAAAGATTCACCTACATCAAAGTAGGAGGTTATGATGGGCTACCCCATAAATTTACCAAATATGTAGAAGACAAGTTCATTCTGATAGAGATCTACAAAAAAAATGTAGAGGTTAATAAAAGGTTTGTAGAGAGGAAGAAAGTGGGTGTCCCATTCCCTATTGGTCTAGGATATTATCAATATAAATTTGAATCAAATTCTCTCAACATCAAGAGGTATATTGTGAAATATAATAAATTTCAACCTATAAAATTAGGTTCCCATTTGACAACAAGAAATTTGTAAAATATAATCTATAACTTGGCCCTGGTTTTCATCAATCCCTCATATGGAGGATTATTCAGCTAATTTCTTTGATGATTATAAGATGAGGAAAAGAAGTTGGATGAGGATGACTATATGTCAAATTGTTACCTTTAGATTAGGTTGGGATATTGAAGGAGTAGAAGATGATGGAACTGATTTGATAGACCTAATCTATACTAGTCACATACAAATGCAATCCATGGTGCTTATTGATCAGAGTCTCAAAGAGTTTAAAGACTTGGAAAATCAAAATATAGTAGTCCTAAAAAGGACATATATATGGCTTTCCAAGAAGAAAGGTGAGGTTTCTAAGCCTCAAACCAAAGGGAGACAAATAGCATCAGAACAGGCTAATCCCAGTTAGGTTGGGGTCTCATCATCAATAGAAGTGTCACCTCCCATGCAACATAAGGCAACACCAGGTGTTAGTGGAGATGGAGAAGAGCCTCTAGAGAAAAGAGGAAGTCCTAAGAAGACATGTGGTGCTGACTCTCCAAAGGATAGTAGTTTGGGAGATCAAACAAATAAGGAGAAAGATATAGAAAAAGAAAAGGAAAATGAAGAAGAACAAGAAATTGAAATAATGTAGGTTGATTCATTTGGAGATCAACCAAATCCATTCCAAGAGCTAGCTGAGAGAAGCACACAAAAAGGTAAATATCCTACCTCATTTCCCTTTGATATGTAGAATGTAATGAAGAATCCTCATTTGAAAATAGCTCTTCAATTCTCCACACCTAAGCCTTCTCAAACTCTTTGTGCCACTTCCTCTCCCTCATAGCTGGAAAATACATTGGCTAAGAAAAGAAAATTAGTACTAGTGAATTTTCTAGATGACTATATAGTGGGAAAGCTATTGCAAAGGTCCCCAAAACCAAAGAAATTTAAAACTACTTCAAGGTTAATGGATGATGGAAATTTTGTACATTTATTCATAGAGATTTCCCATCCCTTTGCACAAAAAGAGCTTAGTTGGGCTATTGCAACTAACTACAATATGACCAAAGTAGATTTGGGACCTCCAAGTCGGGATGACGATGTCCATAATTTATAGGTAACTGCTACAAGGTTGGTAGAAAAAATTGAGAAGGATAAACATGACAAGGATGAATTAAAAATAATAATAGAATTACTTTCTAATTGCCTAAAATTATTTGGTGATCTTTCTCCCCAACCAGTTAATCAGACAAGTTCTTTTGATCTTCATTTTGTGGCTGGTAAAGAGATAGTATTAAAAAAAGTACAAAAGGATAGCTATAATGGTAGAATTACTCAGGGATGGGTGGTAGATATTAAAGCTAAAGGCCCTTCTTTAATTAAAAAATTGAAGAAGATCTATGATGACTCAATATTATTTCAATGAATTCTATCAAAAATGAGATAGAAAACTAAAAAAATGAATCTCTTTGGTTACAAGATGATAAAGACTTTGGGGAAATTCTAGATATGGGTTTAGAAAAGGCTGCAACAAAAAATATTGCTTCATTTGCAGAGGACCCAAGGCTCATAATGTGGAAAAAGAGCATTAAATGGAAATTTTCACTTCTAAAGCAAAATATCCAAGAACAAAATAATCTATTGAAAGAGTACAATCACATCAATAATGATCTCATCAAGAAGTTTTCAAATTTTGGTTGTCAAATGGTGGAAGGTGATAACAATAGTGCAACTGTGGTGAATGAACTAAAAGAGGGATTCCTGAAGGTAATCGATAAACTATCTAGTGAGAAAGTCTTCAATAAAGAGACTATAAAGAAGTTGGCATGAATTGAGTCTACATTGTCTTGGCATGAGAATTCTCCAACCAACCTTACTACTAAAAGTGACACCATCCGTAGCAATATAGCACTCTAGAAGTTGAGGAAAAAGAATGTTACAATTCCCTAGCACACTAATATTCCAACTATTATATAGGTGTTCAAGGACTACAAAGAATGTGTGACATCTAATTAGAAAGACCCAATAATAGATGAGGCACCTGTGGACCTTCCTAGCCAACCACCTTAGTAATGATCATGTTCTATTTTAAAGTTCATTTTTGTAAAGTTTTAATTGTAATGAACTTTATTTTGTGTCTCTTAAAGAATCCATTTTTCATGATTTTGGTGCTGGTTACACTTTTGTAATGCTTAAATATGCAATTCAAAGAAATTTGAGGGATCTGAATTTTTGATCCCCATTACACTCGGATATTAGACTATTAACCGATCAAATAAGGATCAATTAATTTTTTTCTAATTTCAAAAGAAATTTCTTTATTTGTGTGCATTGAAATTGAATATACTGATGAGAGTTTATTTTAAGTTTGTGAGCTTGAGTAGTTGTTTGAATGTTGTTTTCCTTTGACTAAATGATATTCATTCAATATGGTATTCATTTTCTTTTAAGATATAGTAGAGTGCTTATTTGAAATTTTATCTAGCTACCATCAACATATTCAATCTTTGAATTGAAACATTGGTGATATTTGTAACTTATGCATTGGAGTGGTTATTTTGAAATATATATGTTTTAATACTTATTCATGTTTATATCATGGCTATGAAAAATGTTAGTTTTCTTTACTACTTTTTGGTTAAAAATATACCCAACTTTAAATATCAAAAAACCAAAAAAAAAATCTTACAAGGGAGTTGTACCTTATTTAAAGTTCAGAGGGAAGTTAATCAATAACTTACCCAATTGTTCATTACTTATGTGTCTTCAGTTTGGGCATAAAAGAGTCATATTAATTTAATTTTTAAGAAGACAAATCTTCCAACCAACACTATGATATATCATTGAAGCCCAACGCAACTAGGAGAACAACTTTAATATAAACACAAAATTCATCGTACATAATGACCTCATCAACAGTATTAAAGAAAAAAGAAAATTCTTCCAGTTCACATTTAAATGAAATATATTCGACACTAACTTGTTGATCTACATAAGGAAGCCCCTCCCCATGCACATAAAATTAAAAATATTAAAGCTTTGACATATATAAAACTTGAGAAACTTGTACAACATCTACTTAGCACATTTTTTGTTACTCAACATCACTGTGAACTATATAATGGGACCAAGTGAAAAATTCAAGCTCAGACAAACCATCATCCTCAAGATTAAAAGTCGCATCTTCATCATGAATAAAATATTCGTACTCAATTTTTTTAATTTCAATGGAACTAGGCAATCAACATACCTCACCATCACTTACACTAATACAATTTTTATCAACATAAACATAATTATCACAAGAAATTCATGTGAAGAACTATATTATTCAAATTTTCTCATTTTTTCCATATTATTTTTACAACTTTTATTATTGGTGCCACTCAAATCTAAACTGAGGTACACTTCAACTTTTCCATGAAGCTCACTGTAAGGAAACTTGCAGCCATCTACTGACAATTTCCACATAATCTAAAAGAGATATTTATGCAAATAAGTACTCAGAATCCATATGCAAGAGAATAGACAACATACCCATCAAAGGTGACACAAGATATACCTTGGGAAAACCCTCAAGAGGGCAAAAATTAACCTCTAAAAGCATCCATACTCCATCATATTAATCAGCCATAAAGAAAAAACAAGAGTTACGATGAACACCTCTAAAGCATCAAGTCCTCTAATGCACTCTCATGTGTCCAAGTATGAATCCACACATCCCATGCCATGCTTCACATATGCACTCCTCAGAAAGACTCAGTAATGATAGCCAAAACCACTCAACCAACCTAAACCACTACACGTGTTTTCTTTTATAGACACAAGCTCAAACAAAATACAACTAGTGGTAAGATAAAACCATGTACCACAAAACCATGTGAATACAAAATCACTAACCCCTTATTTAATATTGGGTACTAAGACTTCAATTTATTTAATATTTCCCCAATATTAAATTATTATCACATGTCTCCCACACATTAAATAATAATACAATGTTACAATACAACATCAAGTGGCCCCCAAATAATTACCTAGTGTGATTAACCACACCACCAAGGTGGCATAAAAAATAAACAATTATTTAATTACAACATTATAATAAATCATTTTATACAATGGTGTACAACACCATGTCCCAACATTCTCCCACTTATTGTGTACATTACATAAGGGATCAATACATGAAGTACATCATCATAACCATAAATGAATCCACATGAATCTATAACATACTCTCGTGCTCCATCAAGATGCCTACAATAAGAAAAAAGTGACCACCATCTCAAGCAAGAACTCCTCTCATCCTCCAATGTGCCATGTATGGAAGAAAAAAAACATTTCAAGGTGAAGATGCACCAATCTATGAGCACAAGCATCAAATCCAAAGTGATAACAAAGGCTCTAACCAATCTACTATCAATTGTAAAAAACCCACATGATCAAAAATAGCATCCACAACACATGCTAATATATCCAACCATTTATACCTCCAAGGTATCAATACATCAGTAAACTCGTGCCAAGAACATATGCAACCTATAAACTACAATCATAAGCTCCCTATATTAAACCTGTCAATGAAGAACATACATATCCAAGAACTCCCATTGCATAGGTAATGTCAAAGCATATCAAGTGTACCAATCAACACTATATCAAGGTGTGATAAGTAAATCAAAGCATGAAGAACCAAGAACAATAATAATTATCCAAACATACAACCTAAAGAGCTGCATAATCTCTCACAACATGTTACCATCATCCTCCCAAAACATGAACATCTAAGGAATCATAAAGAGAGAAACCTATAAACCATAATGGCCTCCTACCAACACCTCAAAAGTGTAATGTTGTATCAAGTATGATCTCCTAACAACCCCAAATTAAAAGCCTCAACAACATCCATAACACCCAATCTCATAGATCAAGTACAACCATAGAATTAATATAACAATGCCAACATGGATGAAAACCTCTCTAATAAGAAGATCAAACTCAAGGTAACCATACCCAATACTAGAAATCATCCCATGAACCATCTCCTAACAATCCTCATCAAATAATAATATCATAAACTCAAATACACAAGGAGATAACCATGCCATAACATCACTTAAAATGAATCCTCTAGAACTAACTATCCATAGCTCAAGATCCATATCTATGAAAGTTAAAGCATATAAACTCATGCTAACCAATCCTCAAATGAGTCTCCATAATCAATCACCATGAATCAATCCAATCCCACGAGAAACCAAAGCATGAAACCTAACACATCTGAAAGATATAATGGGAAAATACCTCTCAAATAATAAACTGTTGAGTAGACCAAGAGTGGGGAATGAGAATGCTCCTCCAAGATAACCAAGCTATCATCACTTACTCCAAGAACAATCTCCTCTATTGGTTCAACATGAAATCATGTCCATATCTAGGTGAAAGCTCCCCTGTCTTCCTCCTAAAACCTCCAAAGAGTAACCATCTCAAGAAAATGTCTCTATCACAAGAGAAAACCAACTATCACCTATGTCTGCAAGTATCCATGGGTACCTGTAACCAATCAACCCATGCCAAACTCCAAATACAACATAGCACCATAAATTTCAAAGCTCAATCATGGATCAATAACATAAATATGACAACATGATCTAACCATATCCTCCTAGGAGATCACATACACCAAAAAATATATACATCCTGGTCTCAATAGAAAAAGTACCATGCCAAACTCTAAAACGGGATCAAGAGTAAAACATGACATAATAGCAAACACTCTAAACCAAGAATACATATCCCATCACATGAAGATAATCATACCCAATGATGCATCCATGTCACTTCCAACTATTCCCACTGAACCGTGATACGAGCTACACATGGAATTATGATAACCATCCTCTCCATGAAGATTATCTAGGTTTGCACACACTCAACTGCAATGTTAGTAACATACAAGTGAAACCAATATCTCTAATCCAAGAAGATACATGCAACCACCAAACCATCATAAACATATCCAATCACCACCAATCCATCACTATCAAATGCTCCCATTGAAAAGTATAATCAAACTATCTATGACATCATGATAAAAATATCCTCAATAAAGATCAACCAAAAATTCCTCACAATCAAAGAACTCAAATGCAACATGAGCTCCTTAACAAAGAATGAAAAGTAAAACTATGATCCTCAGACTAAGAAGATACACTACCACAACCTGAATTAGGATCCAATCCAACACCACCAACAATGCACCTACATAAACCATCATGACATTCCAAAGTATCTAAAGCACAAGAAACATCCATGAAACCATGATCACCACCAAATGTACCAACAAAACAACCCAACCGTGTCCCACATATTTTTATATCATAGTCAAGTACATAGGTCTCACATCATGACTGTACCTGGTAATACCATCTCACCTCCTCAACATGACATCAAAACTAGAAAACTAAGTGACTAAACCAAGCCAACAAACTGAAAATTCATTGATAGTGAAATATCTATGGGCATAGAAAACCCATGTCCAAGTCATAGGTGCAACAAGTAAGTATATTTTGAAGTTAGAAACCAAGATCTTCAATCTACAACACCAAATAACCTCTAAAAGAGATAGAGAGAAGCAACAATGGAAGATGTTATTCCACCAAAAAATAATTGCAATATGATACAATATACAAGAGATGCCTTGCTTATAAAGGAAAGGATGAGAGATAGGATAAGACAAGATCATGAGAAGTGTATTAATCCTATCACATGAGACAACTAACTCATAACTACCTAGGATGATGTGAAGTCTAGATAAGACAACTATGACTTGTCTAGATAAGACAACTAAGACTTCTAGATAATAATTTTTTATTTTAAGTAAACTTAACATGTGAATTAAGTCCCCTAAGTTCCTAGTAAAGAATTAACTAGGTACAAGTCTTATTCACACCAACACCCCCCCCCCCCTTAAGTACAACTTAGGGAGGAAAAAACCAATGCAAATATGCAAAAGATGGGTCCACACAACAAGGTCTAATGAAGTACCCATGTATGAAACAAAAAACTCTCATAAATGGAGAAAAAAATAAAAAACCTATGGGAGAAAACTCCTCTCCAAAAGAGAGAAAAAGTTGAAAAGAAAATTGAAGAAGTAAGGACTCCTCAAGACCCCCCAAGGACAACTTACTTTACCCCAAGAATCGATCACAACTGAAGATACCAAGGTGATTCCAAAGGTTTAGTGAAGATGTCTGTAACTTGCTAATTTGTACACAAATACTCCAAGATGAGAACACCATCCTAGATGAGTTGCTTGATGAAGTGCATGTGGATCTCAATAGGCTTAGTACGCTAATGCTCCACTAGGTTATGAGATATATGGATGGCACTTTAGTTGTCACACCAAAGAGTAGTGGGTTGAGTGGATGGGAATCCAAACTCAGTCATCAATCGACGAAGCCACAAAACCTCCTAACTAGTAAGAACTACACCTCAATACTTAGCCTCTATCGATTATAGTGCAATAGCAATCTGCTTCTTGCATGACCATACAATAGGACTAGAACCAAGGCAAAATTTTTTTCCAAAATTTGGCTTCCGATCATTGACATCACCAACCCAATTTGAGTTAGTGAAGCCCACTATTTGAGATGCACCTGAAGTGTAATGAATTCCAAAATGAGTAGTGCCCTGAATGTATCTCAAGATACATTTTGCAGTCTTCCAATGACTCTCATGAGGCTCTTGTGAGAAGAAAGAGACAAGTCCAACCACAAAGGAAATATCAGGATGACTATGTGTCAAGTACAAAAGATTACCAAACAACTACCGATACAAGGTAGGATCAATTGTAGGAGTGGTGTAACTAGTAGACAACACAACACCTAACTAGAATGGAGTGGTGGAAGGCTTGCAATCAACCATGCCAAACCTTTGAAGCAAATCAAGAGCATACTTCTATTGGAAAATGATGATCCCCTCAGAATTCTAATGAACTTGAAGACCAAGGAAGTAATGCAAAATACCAAGGTCGGTCATATCAAATCTCTCCATCAATGTTTGTTGTGTACTCTGAATCATGGAAGTGGAACTCCATGTTGGAAGAATCTCCAGAGGTAGAAGAAGGAGATGGAATGGACTTCTGATTATTCTTTGGATTTTGTTTGGAGGGAGTCTCACTACCTAAAGATGATTCTATCTTGGGCTTCTTCTTATTCTTTCCTTTACCCTTGGATGATTGAGCCATTAGAGCACGATTCTTAGAACTAGGTAGTGCATCCAACTGAAACAACTTGGTCTCCTCAATAGTAAGACACTCACAAAACAACTCAAATGAAGGAATTTAGTAATCTTTCCCTATGGCATCCATAGTTGAATAGAAAGTAGAAGAAAACACTTGATAAGGGCCTCTTAACTTAGACAAAATCAAGAAGATACATTCATCACTAGATTTTTCATGTCCACACCCTTTTAACTATGACAAAAATCAACTTGAATTGCTCAAGGAAATATTGAATTGAAGGAAATGCATCTAGATAAAATTATTGAAGATCCATTTGAAGCTAAAAGACTCTAAATTGATTGGTTTTACCATATAATTCTTCAAGTTTGTCCCAAAAATTCTTAGGTGTTTTACACTCCATAATATGAAACAAAAAGTTATCAGATACATGTAAGCCAATGAGCCCTTTTACTTCATCCATTTTACATCTATGGAAGAAAAAAATTATAATCCCTTGTGAAATCAGGTTGTTCTACATCTAACATTGACCATAGACCTTTAGATTGAAACAATTGAGTCATTGATAATTGTGTGGAGTAAGTGGTTCAATTTGCCTTAGATCGACCATGAACACCAAAAGAAAAAAGACAATGTGACACTTAAATTGTGCCTTTCACCCCCCAGAATGCATTAAAAATCAATTTGCAACCTCCCAACAAATTATAATGAAGAAATTTTGCAATTATACAAGTGACAAGCTCAAATCAACTGTTTATAACACAGTGATTTTTATAATTTTTAGAAAAAAGAGCTTACCAAAATTTAAAAAAAAGGTTACAAACAGATTCCTTATGATTTTTTGAGCAATTTCAAATTATTTTTTTCCAAATTTCAAATTCGTATGCAAAATTTATGCCAATTACAAACAATAAATGCACTTGTACCTTCAAGCTGAAAAAAATAAAAAAAATGGAAAATTCTAAAAAAATCATCTGCACTATTGTGAATTTCATTGAACTAAATTTCCAATGATATTTCGTTTTCGAAAATCCAATGTCATGGTGAAAATTTATGCAAAAAATGAAAAAAATGTTGTTTTAAACACTTGAAGGCTAATAGGGGTAAAAATCGCACTAATTGGGCACAAAAAAAGCCCCTAGGGGCTAGCCGACGGTCTCCAATATAACTAAGCGTAGTTTTGAGGCAAAAAACTTTGATAGTTAACAAACTGCTAGTGGCTTACTCCTGGCCTGTCACATGCGGTGGTCTGTTGCTTTGGTGGTTAGCAAAAAAGTTGACTGACAAACTGTTTGACCACCCATTTGGTGGTTACCTACCCATTTGCTATAGATTACAAGGGCTGACTACAACTTATTAACCACTCGCTGGCGGTAAATGCTAGTGGCTATTTATTAAAGCCACACGACCCTTAAAAAAGTCTATAGACTTTATAGTCTGCGACTTAAAAATAAAAATCCAAAACCTTGTATACAAATAACACTTTAATATTTATTTCTTTATTTTTCAAAATTTTGAGTAAAATGCCGCCTAAAAGGAATTTATCTAAATTAAAAAAAAAAAAAAATTTCCTTGTACTTACCAGGTTGGGGGGTCATATGACCCTTCAACCAATTTTTTTTTGCCCCAAATTCAACTTTTGTCGAATATGGCCAAATTATATATCAAAATTCTTGCAAATGGCTACCCAGATGCAATGGCAAGGCTATTTTTTTCCAAAAATTCTCCTATAAAATGTTGTTCACCAAATTTGAGCTTCAAACCCTTGTTTTCCAAAGTTGCAAATGGTCACCAAATCAAGTGAAAAAAAGCCAAATTTGACTTTCTTGAGCCTCTTAGATGCAATGTGATAGTCAAAATACTACCACTATAGCCAAAAGTGTTGCAATCACCAAATCTCACCAACATGCATACATGCAATATAGGACTAAAAAATCTCTACAAAGCCTTTTTGATTCTCAAGATCATATTGAAATGCAAGAAAAGAGCATATGGGGAATTTGTAAGATCATAAAAGAAACTTGAATCACAATAGAAAACTTGATGGTAGAAACTCTCTAATGACAAAAAGGAAGGGGCTTGCAAGATTCAAAGCTCTGATACCATGTTGAAGTGAGAAACCAAGATATTCAATCTACAACACCAAATAACCTCCACAAGAGATAGAGAGAAGCAACAATGGAAGATGCTATTCCACCAAACAAGAATTGCAATATGATACAATATGCAATAATACTACAATACAATGCAAAATATGTTAGAGATACCTTGCTTATAAAGGAAAGGATGAGAGATAGAATAAGACAAGATCATGAAAAGTGTCTTAATCCTATCACATGAGACAACTAACTCATAACTACCTAGGATGATGTGAAGTCTAGATAAGACAACTATGACTTGTCTAGATAAGACAAGACTTCTAGATAAGAATATTTTATCCTAAGTAAACTTAACATGTGAATTAAGTCCTCTAAGTCCCTAGTAAAGAATTAACTAGGTACAAGACTTATTCACACCAATAGTATAGACTGCCTACAATGTAAAACAACTTGTAGATACAACAATGAAGCATACAATCCAACCAAATATTGATAACCATGTCAAATGAGAGTAATCAGAGGTGTATAACTGAGCATATAATGAATCCAACATCAAATATCCAAGATCAGATAATCCATAAACTCATAGTATCACCATAGTCAAAATAACCCATAAATAAATTAGGATAGAATATTAGTAAATAAATCATGTTTAAATAACTCCAAACCTAAT